>SJYC01131735.1:0-11450 GCA_006408675.1 Madoqua kirkii
TTTTTGCTTTGAACAGATTAAATGAGAAAATAAAATAAAATTAGTCAATGGTGAAGTGTAATGTACAAGGCTATAGATTATCAGGCTTATTAATTAACATAGAGCACCCTCCAAGTCTGTTTAATTGTATTACAGTTTCAAGGACTTTTAAGTTATCACTCATCTGACAGATAAATAAATTTTTTAAAAAAACATTTTCACTAGAATTATTTGACTGTAATACCTTTAAACAGACATTATATAAACAAATAATATGACTTTTTTTACTCGATATAATCTATAATTTGGATTTATTGACAGATGTATGGACTTTAGAATAAGGAAGTAAAGAATTGATAAGTTTTTTGCATCCAGATTTACATATCTGTAATGGATTGATTGCCAATGAGAGGGGGTATAAAAGAGGAATTTTCAAAGTTGCACCTGTAATCTTTCCTAATTCATTAGATTTCAAACACTATATAAACATATTGACTAGTCCTTTACTGAAAATGTTAAGAGAAATTCAGGTGGCTTGTGTGAATACCCCAGCCTCATTTAGATCAGAGTTACTTATTAACTGATTAATTTTATAAATATTCACTGTATATCTCCTCCCAGGTACTGGGGATTCAGCAGGAAAAAAGCAAAACAAAACAGGCTTTGCCTCTCATAGAATTTATCATCTCATGAGGATTCTCACTTTCTTTCTCATGAGGAAGACAGATATTAATCAACAGCAGTTGAGCAAATAAGCCCATAATTACAGATCTGATCATTGAGATGAAAAAGAACAGTACAGGTTAAACACATAGTAGGGCAGCTAATTTAGATTTGAACTTCAATGTGGCATTCTTTTAGACATTTGAAAGGTTCAATGAATATAATTTCATATGAAACAATTTCTTTTTGGTAAAGGAATGGCTGAATTTTGGTAAAGGAATGGCTTACAAGTGGCATGTAAATACAAAGATATAACTATATAAACGCATTTGTTCCTGAATTTCTTCTTCACATTATCATTCAAAAGAATGACAACTTAAAAAAGAATGAAAATAATACCTACTCAATTATATTCTCTTACTATCATCCAAGGAAATATTTCCCATTAACACATTTATTAATTTATCTTTCTCTAAAGTAAAAGTCACAGAGATTTTTTAAAGAACATAAAATTAATATTGATTTTGGCATTTGCCCTGTAAGTTTGTTTCAGTTTCTGCTATCAGATCTTAATGAGATTTTAAATTTTGTAAAGAGGGTAAGAACATGTCAATGAGTCTGGTAATTTATAGTTGAAGGCTCTGACTTTGGTTTCCCAGGTGGCTCAAGTGGTAAGAAATCTGCCTGCCAAGGCAGGAGATGCATGTTCGATCCCCAGGTCAGAAAGATCTCCTGAATGGGAAATGGCAACCCACTCTGGTAATCTTGCCTGGAAAATCCCATGGACAGAGGAGCCTAACAGGCTACAGTCCATAGGGCCACAGAGAGTTAGACATGGCTGAGCACACACAGGCTTTGTCTTCACCCATTAAAAGAAAGGAAGTAAAATTTAGAATGAAAATTAATGATCTTTTGCTTCTAGGGCAAAGAAAGAAAATCTCCTTTTCAGAATCAATGACTTTTTTTTTGTTTGGAATCACAAAATGTATCATATTTACCTCCACTTTTAAAAACCTTTTGAAAATATATAATGAATCCTAGACAGTCTTCCAGGTTAATGGTGATTAGGTAATCTGCTGAAAGTTTTAGACAGATGCACTTGTCAGCCTAACCTTGGTTTTTGACCTTTAATAAAATCAGAAAAGTCCCTTACTATAAAAATTAATACAGAATATTCTATAGTTATTTTCTGCCTAGTTGAGGAGTCACAGGAGTTATTCAAATTCAATTTAGACATAAATTGGCAAATGTGATCACATTAGCTATACACAAGATCCTTTAAATATTGATATACATCCTAGTGCATGGAAGTAATAATAGACAATAAAACTAATAGATATGTTTTTCTGTGTTTCCAGATTTAATTTAATAACACTTTATGGAGTGTTTACTATGTATATGTGGCATTGTGAAGGTCACACATTGACAAATCATTGTGCCTGTGGTTAGCGGCAAATTACTCTGATTTTAAAAAATATTGACCTCCAGCTGTGTGCCATGGCCTTATGACAGGTGCAGGCACAGATGTCAAAGTGAAAACATCATAGACAGGAGCACTAAAGAGCTTACAATATTGAAATGAAATTAGGATTCTAGTATAAAAGTTAGGAAGCTATTGTAAATATAAATAATATCCCCTAAGGAAAAGAAAAATAAATCCCCTAAATACAGAACATAGACAATGGACCTGGTGTGGCTAACAAAGATGCAAAATAAAATAGAGCCAGGCAATCATGACAGATCCGGGGTTCAGTAATATAGTCTTGCTCTTAGAAAAAGCACATTAAAAACTGTGAGAACTTCTGAGCCTGCTAAAGATGAAAAGCCCCCTCTAGAGAAGTTCTAAGGAAAGCCCTCATTGAAAACTTGTGGTCAATCTTCAAGGGCCACCCAGTATTCTTAGAAGTCTCGCAACTGGGGCTTCTTCAGTTTTTGCTACTAAAAATCCACCATCACCATCACCATCACCATCACCATCACCATCACCTTCACTGCACCAATGTACTTTCAGTTCTAATTGAAGGCTGTATATCCCCAGTTTGCAAATCTTGTAAATGATAACGTAGTCCTTTTGCTTCAAGATAATCCCAATTCTTTCCTGGAATTTATTTCTGATTTAGGACAATGCTATTATAACATTAGAGTAAACTCAAATTATTTATTCTTTATTATTTATATCATGCCCCATTTAAATATGACTAACTGATACATATGATACAGCAGAAATGAAAAATAAAATTAAGGAATTTATATAATAGAAAAGTAACATGGAGGGCAAGGAGATTTTTAGTATGGTGAAACTACTCTTTCTGACACCATAATGGTAGATACATATCCCTCTACTTTGTAGAATATTATATATTCCAAATTTGTAGAATGCACAGCACCAAGCGTGAACTCTAATGGGAACTATAGACTTTTGCTGATAATGATGTGTTAATATAGGTTCTTTGATTGTAACAAATGTAGCACTTGGTGAGAGATTTTGATAGTATGGGAGGCTGTGTATATGTGGAAGAAGAGACCACATGGGAAATCTTTGTGTCTACTGTTCAATTTTGCTATGAATCTAAAACTTCTCTTTAAAAATGTATTTAACAATTGAAAAAAGTAAGATTAAGAAAAATAAAATTTCATGTTGACTCAAAAATGCATTCCATACTTGTTTCAATGCCATTCTCCCAAATCATCCTGCCCTCTCCCTCTCCCACATGTATAATATCATATAAGAAACAAATCGCCAGTCTAGGTTTGATACAGGATACAGGATGCTTAGGGTTGGTACACTGGGATAACCCAGAGGGATGGTAAGGGGAGGCAGGTGGGAGAGGGGTCCAGGAGTGGAAACTTATGTACACCTGTGGAGGATTCATGTTGATGTATGGCAAAACCAATACAGTATTGTAAAGTAATAATAATAATAATAATAAATTTTAAAAATTCATTCTATAAAGGCCCAGTTAGTTTCTAACAGGGGGCCAATACTAAGAGAAAGAGGAAATTAGTATTCTTACCTCAGTGTTAGATAAGACCAGGAAGTTATCCTAATAATGAAGCCTGAGAAAAATTCCCCTTTCTCTCTTGTGTAGTGGAATACAGTGTAACAAATATATCAATAATGCTTCTAAAATTACTTCTTATGTGTGTGTGTGTGTGTGTGTGTGTGTGTGCATGTGAGTCACTCAATTGTGTCTGATTCTTTATGACCCCATGAACCGAAGCTGGCCAGACTCCTCTGTCCATGGGATTCTCCAGGCAAGAATGCTGGAGTGGGTAGCCATTCTCTTCTCCTAGGGATCTTCCCAACCCAGGGCTCAAACCCAGGTCTCTTTCACTGCAGGAGCCTCCTGAGACACCAGGGAAGCCCTAATGAACAATTCAACTAATGTAATTTTAGAAAGGGCCGAAATAGTGAATCCTGCATGGGCAGATTTGGGGGATCTGAATGTTTCAGATATAAAATTTAGACCATCTAGAAAGTGTGCTTCTCAAACTGTGTTTAAAACGCACTTATAGATGTGAAAGTGTGCAGGGGTGTTCAAAATCACAGTTTCATCAATGTCGAACCATTTTAAATATTAATTTTACATTAAAAGAGACATGGCCATAGTGGAACAGTGTACACTATTAGTATAACTTTTCCTCCACATCAAAATAAAGAAAAATAAAAATTTTTAAAGTTTAAGTTTTACTCCCTTTTCACAGCAGGTCAGTTAGCTTTGTTCTTTATTTTCCTACAAATACCAATTTACTCTTGTACCATTAGTGTGATTTCGTTAAAAACATGCAATAATGGTTCCAGAGGAAGGTTTGAAATTTTATATTTGAGATAAGGTTTGTGATGTGCTTCATGGGGTTACAAACTTCAGCCAGACTACACCCTAATTTTCCCTCCAAAGTCCATCATCCTCTGATAGCAGCAGGATTTCACTGAAGTGAAAGATGAAGAAACTAAAGATAGATAGATACAGCAGACATAGAGGAGGAAACTTTGAAAGACAATATGTGGATTAGGAAAATGGGCTGTGGAGTCAGAGAAATCCTTATTGAATACATGGTGATGCCACATATTAGGTCAATCAATTACTTTACCTCTCTGAGCCTTAATATTCTCATTTGCAAATAAGAATAACAATAATATCATCTTCATTGGTTGTAAAGAGGATTATATAATATGACACTGCTTTATCCAGTATGATAGTCACTATTCAGTCGTGGTTATTAAGCAATTAAAATTATAGCACTTGAGATGTGCTAAAATGTAAAATATATCCTGGATTTTCAAGAATTAGTTTGAAAAATAATACAAAATACTGCATGAATAATTTTCCATATGGAGAAGGAAATGGCAACCCACTCCAGTGTTCTTGCCTGGAGAATCTCAGGGATGGCGGAGTCTGGTGGGCTGCCATCTATGGGGTCACACAGTATTGGACACAACTAAAGCAACTCAGCAGCAGCAGCAGCAATTTTCCATATAGTTTACATTTTTTACATGTTGTAAGTATATGAATATTTTGGATATAATGGTTTAATTATATTATGAAAACTAATATCACCTACTTTTTTTACCTTTTAATGTTTTTATTTTTTTAATATTCTTTCTGAAAAGTGGCCAAGTTTGCTTTCATTTTCCTGTTTTACAAGTGAGAAAACTTAAGCTCAGAGAAACGAAGACATTCGAAATTCTAGAAGGAGGACAAAAATAGAAACAAATGCCAGTCTTCTGTGATTTTTCTCACTTAACTGTACTACCTCTAAAAATCAGCATCACTGCACAGTAACAACCACCACATCTTTATTTACCAAGTGCTTTTCATGAGCCTGATGCTATGAAATGGATCCAGTTATGATCTCATGTTTTACAAATTGAGACAGCAAGGTGAAAAGCGTGTGTATTGGCTTCCTGCACTCTGATCTCTCCCAAAGACTTTGACTTAAACTACGGAGCAAATTAAGAGACCCTGAAATTTGTTTGATCTTCAGTCCTTAAAGTCGGAACTTCTCTGCATCTCCAAAGCACATGCTGATTTTTACTTTATAATCCTAGATGATTAACCATTACTCGTGAGCATCTTTTTTCATTTTATCAATGGCTTATGCATTAAATCTGTACTGTATATATCATAGTGATTCAAAGTGCAAGGTCTCAAGCCATCCTAGATCTAAAGCTTCTCACTGCATTTGGGCAAGTTTATCAATCTCTTCAAGTCATATGTATTTTCATTCTCAAAATATAAAATGATAGAAAGTAAAAGAAGGCAGATAAATGGTCTCTTTTTTAATTCCAAAATTGCCTTGCATCACTGTTTCGCTAAAGGTTTATTTTTCAAAGGTGCCAATGAAATACAAAAGATAAGACCTTTCCAAAAGTCATGATTTTAATGAGCTTTTCTATCACTTCACATTTTTATTGTGAACTAAAAATTGGAGCACCATTTAGCATACCATTGTTTTATCAATATCTATCAGTCAATACCTAGATCAATATGGATATGGTGTGTTTTATGATTAGTGATTGTTACTGTATTGTTCTGTTTTTTACATGTAAATATCATTGAAAAAACCTCCATGTAAGTTATAATTTAGAAAGAAATTAAATTATATGTCTATAGAAACTTTGGCATTATACCTTTATCATCTCTTTTTTATGTTTTATATAAGAAACATAATAGCACCATTTTTACTAATTTTTTCCCCAGAAACATAAACTTTTAAACATAGAAATTGTCTGTATTGATCTAGCACTGTGTACTTACTTTGTAATAGCTAAGTCTGAGGCAATAAGCTTGCAACTTCTCTAAGGAAATGATATAAGGTTGTAGAATAAATACAGACAATACTCTCTAAACATGAAAGTTTTAAGCATTATCTTTGGCTGCCTTGAAATAAATATCATTCAGTTCCATTTGGATGATATTTCCCCCAAACTCTATTTGCAATACTCCAGTACTTTATCTCTCACACTATTAGAAAAGTAATGACCATATATTTTAATTTCATCAGTAAACTTGAACCTCTTAGTTACTAGCTTCTGTTCACAGAATGGAATAAACATTTCATTGAATGAAATTTTTAATCTTTCTTTGACATGTTGTTACAAATTTTATCTCTCTGGTTTTCTGGTTTGGGCAACTTCAGTCTCTATGCCCCAGCAGCTCTGTGTGTGTATGTGTGTGTTTGTATGTTTGTGTGTGTGTGCATATATGTGTGTGCCTGTGTGTGTGTGTGCTTAATCACTCAGTCATGTCTGACTCTCTATGACCCTATGGACTGTAGCCCACCAGGCTTCTCTTTCTATGGGATTTTCCTGGCAAGAATACTGGAGTGAGTTGCCATTACCTCTTCAGGGGAGATTTTCCCAACTCAGGATTGAACCCACTTCTCCTGCATCTCCTGCATTGGCAGGTGGATTCTTAACCATTTAGCCACCAGGGAAGCCCTGCCTGGACAACTACTCAAGCATATAAATTGTATATGTAAAATCCAAATCTCTTTAACCTAAGACTGTTAGACTAAGAAAGAGGAGCTATTTTTAACATTCAAATCCATATGATAATACTTAACTGATCTATTTTTCCAATCCTAAAAATACTATTAATAACATCACATTACTGAATATATATTTGTTCAATCAGCAGATGTTTTTGAAGTGTTTACTCTTTATAACATACTGCGATACATTCTGTTGCTAGAAAGATTTCTAAGAAACAGTACCAGCCCACAACTAACTGGAATATACTTAAATCAATGCCAATATGTTTCACAGAGATAGAGAAAAACAAGGGCATAAGTGGACCGAGGTGAGGGAGAGCTGAAGACAGGGACTAAGTAAAGATTCACCAGGGAGCAATATTTAAGCTGCCTCTTCAATGAAAACTGGCCTGGTGGACAAGGCAAAAATAGTATTTAGGGGACTGGGGCAGTCAGTCTATGCAGAGAAAATCATTCATAGAGGCAAATGCAAGCACAGATAATTATCAATGATTTGTTTAAGAAATTGTCAATAGTTCTATAAATTATGTTTCAGGAACATGTTACAAGGGAAGAGACAAGGTTGGAAAATAGACTGGGCTCAAGAGAAAATCAGAGGTTTATTCATGAGGCAAAAGGAGTCATCTCTAATATTTGTGAGGCATGAGGGAAGAATATAAACAAAAATTTTCAGGTCATGTATTACAAATTTTAGAAGTTGTAAGTTGATCTTTTAAAAAATAAACTTGAACACAGAGACATGTGTACAGGTGTACAACCTGAGGTTCTGACTGATGTAAAAAGTAGCAGAGATCAGGTCAGACTAGTCCTGAGAATGTGTCAGCATTGAGCAAGAGATGATAAAGCAAGATCTGAAAGGTAGGGGGTGCAGAAGCAATGACTACTAGTGGGCACATACCTTAGTCCAAAGACTGTCTTCCTGAGAAAAAGTGTTAGGGAAACACTGAGTGAAGCCACTCACCCTGAATAGGCACCATGGTTAGTAACCATGTGCATGGGTTATCTGACAACAGGAGGTCCTGGTAAGGAACATGGAACTAACAAGCCACCACCAACTGGAAGAATTAGGGAAAAGTCCAAACAACAACACATGTCCTACCACCTTCTGGAATCTTCCTCGTTGGAATCCATCTTGGCTGAGTAATGCGTGTGCCACCAGGAAGGAATCTGAGTCAGAATGACTGGCCAGAGGCAACCCAGAAACTAACCTGGTCACCATAAAACCCAATGCTGTGTGCCATTTGGCCGAGGAGTCTTCCTGGGTTCCCTTACCCTCTTGTTCCCCACAAGGTGCCCCTTCCCAATAAAGTCTCTTGCTTTGTCATCACGTGCCTCCTTGGATAACTCATTTCCAAGTATTAGACAAGAGTTCCCTTTGAGGCCCTGGAAGAGGTCCCCCTTCCTGCAATAAAAGGATATAGCCAGAGAGGACCCTATGGTTCCCTCTAAATTTCAGTGACATGGGCAGAAATGCCCCTTGCTTGAGTCTAAGACTGACTGGCAGCCTTATGAGCTTGGATCGTACGAGTCTGGGCTTTTTCTGAAGCCTGAAGAGAGCCTCTGAAGGTTTTCAGTGGTGACTATCTTGCATAACATTTTTTAGTGTTTGGATAACTATAAACTAGTGAAGGTCACAGATAGGAAAATTTTCTTTTCAATGTACATATGGTAACCAGCTTTGAAAGGACTCATTTATTATTAAAGTGTTGCATGATAGATAGAATTGGAGTTAAAGTGTACATTGCTATTTATCATGTATAATGTTTTATTATTTAAAAAACCTTCAAAAACTACATCAAGCTGTGGATTTAATCCTGATACTGGTCACTCTGAACGCGGAAAGTAATTGACTTCCCACAAAGATTTGTAAAAGTCTAGGCTGAGCCTCATACACTTCTGATGAGAGAAAGCAGAAAGGAAAGAGATGAGGTTCAAAAGATGTAGACTTGGAAAGTGATTCCAAGTAGTCTGGTTTTCAAATAGCCCAAACCTATCTGTTTGTACATATTCTTTAAGAGCACACAGAATATCAACAGGTCCTCCAGTTATTACTTCTCTGCTTTATAATTGTTTGTTTGCACAATGACACATATGGTTTATTGATATAAGAATGGTATTGAAATATAGTAGAGTTTAGATCTCAAAAAAAGAAAATGTCACACCCTGGAGTGGGTGTTGTGGTTTGTCAACCCGCGCAACCCTTTGGAAAAGAGGCATTCATTTCCCCAGGGGGCTGGTGGCTGAGCCCTTCTCTGGGAGTCACTCTTTTCAGAAGAGAACTGCCTGTGCCACAGTTTCACCTCCGTCCCAGGGAAAGTCAACCTGCAGGTAATCAATGCACATCCCCTTACAAAGGTCCATCCTCTTAGCTTCAGTTCATGCCTGCTGTGCAGGTCTTCTCAGCAACAGAACTGCTCATGTTGCAGGTCTCTCCCTGCCCTTGCTGAATCTGTTGCAGCAGGCAGGTATGAGATATGAGTAGAGAAAGGGGAGAAGCGGCCAGATGGCAGGAAATCACACATCTTGAAAACAGTAGGAGTCCTTGGGCAGACAAAGCAGGAACCTCCAGACTGACAGGAACCACACACTTGGGATGGTAAGTGCCCTGGAGGCAAACAAAGCATGGCCAGGAAAGGAAGGACCCACCTGGGTCCAAATGTAACTTTTGACTTATTAGGGCCTCATTACAATAATATTAGCTTTGCAAATAAGAAGTATTCATCAAGCACCAACAGTATGACACTTCTGATCAAGATTAAATAAGGGCAAAAATCTCTCCTCTCCTCAGGGTGAAAATCAGGGAAATATAGCCCCCAAACTCACCCTTCTCAATGGATATTCTTTGTTTTCATTTCTACATGCCACATAACTGGCTTGCCGAGAAACTGGGTAACTACTCACCCGTAGCTACCCTCTCTCCTTTTGAGTGTGAACGGCCCTAAAATAAATCCTTGCTATTTTTTGAACCATTCTGATAGTGGTTTTAATTTGCATTTTTGTGTTGACTAATGATGTTGAATATCTTTTCACGTCCTTATTTGGCATTTATATGCTTTCTTAAGAACTTCCTTGGTAGCTCAGTGGTAAAGAACCCACCTGCCAATGCAGGAGATCAGGGATCAATCCCAGGGTAGGGAAGATTCCCTGAAGTAGGAAATGGCAACCCACTCCAGTATTCATACCCGGGAAATCCCATGGACAGAGGAGCCTGGTGGGCTACAGTCCATAGGATCCCAAAGAGTTGGACATGACTAAGCAATTAAATAACAACAATATACTTTCTTATGTAGTGTCTGTTCAGATCTCTTCCCATTTCTTTTAATGGGTTGTTTTCTTAGTAGTGAGTTTTGAGAGTTCTTTGTATTTTCTGGAGACACATTCTTTCAGAGATGATATTCTGCAAGTAGTTCTTCCAGACTGTGTTTGTCTTTTTAGACTGTGTTTTTTATATGTCGGAAACTTTACAGTTTAATGATTTCCAATTTATCGTTCTTAAACGTCATATTTAAATTCTTGCCTAACCTGAGACTTCAGTGATTTTCTCTTGTGTTTTCTTCTAGAAGTATTACAGTTTTAACTCTTACATTCAGATCTATAATCCAGTTAGAGTTAATTTTCTCAGTTAAGGTTCATGTTTTGTTTATGAATGCCCAGTCAGTTGAATGACATTCACTGAAAAGATTATCCTTTGTTCATGAAATTCAGTTCAGTTCAGTTCAGTCACTCAGTCATGTCCAACTGTTTGCAACCCCATTAACCACAGCATGCCAGGCCTCCCTGTCCATCACCAACTCCCGGAGTTCACTCAGACTCATGTCCATCGAGTCCGTGACACCATCCAGCCATCTCATCCTTTGTCGTCCCCTTCTCCTCCTGCCCCCAATCCCTCCCAGCATCAGGGTCTTTTCCAATGAGTCAACTTTTGCATGAGGTGGTCAGTATTGGAGTTTCAGCTTTAGCCTCAGTCCTTCACCCAGGACTGATCTCCTTTAGAATAGACTGGTTGGATCTCCTTTCAGTCCAAGGGACTCTCAAGATTCTTCTCCAACACCACAGTTCAAAAGCATCAATTCTTTGGCGCTCAGCTTTCTTCACAGTCCAACTCTCACATCCATACATGACTACTGGAAAAACCATAGCCTTGACAAGATAGACCTTATTGGCAAAGTAATGTCTCTGCTTTTGAATATGCTATCTAGGTTGATCATTACTTTCCTTCCCAGGAGTAAGTGTCTTTTAATTTCATGGCTTCAATCACCATCTGCAGTGATTTTGGAGCCCCCCAAAATAAAGTCTGACACTGTTTCCACTGT
>SJYC01131736.1:0-45954 GCA_006408675.1 Madoqua kirkii
CAGCTCTCACATCCATACATGACCACTGGAAAAACCATAGCCTTGCCTGGATGGACCTTTGTTGGCAAAGTAATGTCTCCGCTTTTCAATATGCTGTCTAGGTTGGTCATAACTTTTCTTCCAAGGAGTAAACATCTTTTAATTTCATGGCTACAGTCATCATCTGCAGTGATTTTGGAGCCCAAAAAATAAAGTCTGACACTGTTTCCACTGTTTCCCCATCTATTTCCCATGAAGTGATGGGACCGGATGCCATGATCTTCGTTTTCTGAATGTTGAGCTTTAAGCCACTTTTTCACTCTCCTCTTTCACTTTCATCAAGAGGCTTTTTAGTTCCTCTTCACTTTCTGCCATAAGGGTGGTGTCATCTGCATATCTGAAGTTATTGATATTTCTCCCAGCAATCTTGATTCCAGCTTGTGCTTCATCTAGTCCAGCGTTTCTCATGATGTACTCTGCATATAAGTTCAATAAGCAGGGTGACAATATACAGCCTTGATGTACTGCTTTTCCTATTTGGAACCAGTCTGTTGTTCCATGTCCAGTTCTAACTGTTGCTTCCTGACCTGTATACAGGTTTCTCAAGAGGCAGGTCAGGTGGTCTGGTATTCCCATCTCTTTCAGAATTTTCCACAGTTTATTGTGATCCACACAGTCAAAGGCTTTGGCATAGTCAATCAAGCAGAAATAGATGTCTTTCTGGAACTCTCTTGCTTTTTCCATGATCCAGCAGATGTTGGCAATTTGGTCTCTGGTTCCTCTGCCTTTTCTAAAACCAGCTTCAACATTTGGAAGTTCATGGTTCATGTATTACTGAAGCCTGGCTTGGAGAATTTTGAGCATTACTTTACTAGTGTGAGATGAGTGCAATTGTGCAGTAGTTTGAGCATTCTTTGGCATTGCCTTTCTTTGAGATTGGAATGAAAACGGACCTTTTCCAGTCCTGTGGCCACTGCTGAGTTTTCCACATTTGCTGGCAAATTGAGTGCAGCACTTTCACAGCATCATCTTTCAAGACTGGAAATAGCTCCACTGGAATTCCATCACCTCCACTAGCTTTGTTTGTAGTGATGCTTTCTAAGGCCCACTTGACTTCATGTTCCAGGATGTCTGGCTGTAGATGAGTGATCACACCATCATGATTATCTGGGTCGTGAAGATCTTTTTGGTACAGTTCTTCTGTGTAGTCTTGCCACATCTTCTTAATATCTTCTGCTTCTGTTAGGTCCATACCATTTCTGTCCTTTATCGAGCCCATCTTTGCATGAAATATTCCCTTGGTATCTTTAATTTTCTTGAAGAGATCTCTAGTCTTTCCCATTCTGTTGTTTTGCTCTATTTCTTTACACTGATCACTGAGGAAGGCTTTCTTATCTCTTCTTGCTATTCTTTGGAACTCTGCATTCAGATGTTTATAGCTTTCCTTTTCTCCTTTGCTTTTCATCTCTCTTCTTTTCACAGCTATTTGTAGGGCCTCCCCAGACAGCCATTTTGCTTTTTTGCACATCTTTTCCATGGGGATCATCTTGATCCTTGTTTCCTGTACAGTGTTGCAAACCTCATTCCATAGTTCATCAGGCAATCTATCTATCAGATCTAGTCCCTTAAATCTATTTTTCACTTCCACTGTACAATCATAAGGGATTTGATTTAGGTCATACCTGAATGGTCTAGTGGTTTTCCCTCCTTTCTTCAATTTAAGTGTGAATTTGGCAATAAGGAGCTCATGATCTGAGCCACAGTCAGCTCCCAGTCTTGTTTTTGCTGACTGTATAGAGCTTCTCCATCTTCGGCTGCAAAGAATATGATCAATCTGAATTTGGTGTTGACCATCTCGTGATGTCCATGTGTAGAGTCTTCTCTTGTGTTGTTGGAAGACAGTGTTTGCTATGACCAGCGCATTCTCTTGGCAAAATTTTATTAGCCTTTTCCCTGCTTCATTCTGTATTCCAAGGCCAAATTTGCCTGTTACTCCAGGTGTTTCTTGACTTCCTACCTAGTATTGATTCCTACCTACTATTCTGTAAATGATTTTTATTGTTAATGTATCTCAACTAAGTTGCTAACATGTTGCATTTTGCTTTCTCATTTTGTCCATTTTTGAAAGTGTTGACAGATTTTAATGAAGTTAGTAGGTATGAAGACTTAACTGTGGTTCAGACCAGCATTTGAGAAAAAATGGCAGCTAATAAATTTACTGATAAGAGATTTTTCTCTAACGTTATTAACAGTGGGTTCTGTACAATTTTATAAATGTTTGCACTGAATAAGTCCTGCTATTCTGAACCTCTATAGAGTGAGCTATCAGTCAAAACTTTTTGAGTTGAAGGATCTAGAGTTAGGTTAAGTTATGCAGATACCCTAATGAGAGGTAAGGCTGAGCTAAATATAAAAAACTGGATGCCTACACCTTATTTGAGAAAATACTGACAGCAGGGACTACTGATTTCTCAATTTTTATTGACCAAATCACAAGACAGTTTTTTCAGCATCAAAAGAGGTTAAAAAAAGATTTAAGGAATAGTTTCTGCTCTCACTTTGTGTTTTAAGCCATTAGTTTACCTAGGGTAACCTCTGCTTTTCAAACTTTTGTGTCTCCCAGAACTGGGTTTACAGATGCCTATAATGAATGAGCTAGAAAAAACTTGACTGTCTAGTTTATCTCTTGTCTAGAGATATGCTACTTGCCTCCTCTTGCCTTATCCCCGAAGCCCCGACTTTGTATTGACCCCAGAATTTGAGTGGTGGTGGTGGTGGTTTAGTCGCTAAGTCGTGTCCAACTCCTGTGACCCCATGGAATGTAGCTCCCCAGACTCCTCTGTCCATGGGATTTTCCAGGCAAGAATACTGGAGTGGATTGCCATTTCCTTCTCCAGGGGATCTTGCTGACTCAGGAATCGCACCTGAGTCTCCCGCATTGCAGGCAGATTCTTTACTGACTGATCTATGAGGGAAGCCCATAGAGTCTGGGTAATTCTATCCAAATGGAAATGTTGCTATTATAAAATACCATTTTTACCTAGTTCATATTTAATAAATTTTTCCATCAAAAACTAGATTGACTTTTCACTTTTTAGACACTTTCCCTTGAAAAAATAGACTGCGCTCTCACTTTTTAGGTACTAAATATTTGAAATTTAAAAATTAGTCCTAAAGAAGAGCTTTCAAAATATGTAAACCACTAGTAGGAAGGAAACATCACTTTCCATCTCTTTCCTTCCCATTCCTCCCTCTACCACAAATCCACTGTATATATGATTCATGCATTGCTTCCACAATAAATCTACCATTCTTAAGTTTAGAAAATCGGTTCAGTTGACTCTCATTAGCTTGAAGTTATTTGTTCTGATGTAAAATAGTTTGTATTTCATGTATTCAGTTGTTTTATCAATCGGCCACTATGTGTACAAAACAGAGTTAGTGCTCATAGCAAAATACTGTACAGAGTCTCTTGAACATTGACTATTATACCTATTTTTGGTATGACCCTAAGCAAGATCCCTTGTCTGTGTGCTCAGTCACTTAGTTGTGTCTGACTCTGTGCAACACCATGGATTGTAGCCCATGAGGCTCCTCTGTCCATGGGATTTTCCAGGCAAGAATACTAGAGTAGGTTGCCATTTCCTCCTCCAGGGAATCTTATGACCTAGGAATCAAACGTCCATCTCCTGCATTGGTGGGCAGATTCTTGTCCACTTATCCCCCTACTGTGGATGAAACAGCAAATTACAAGAGTTTATCTGAAAAGTTCTTTTCTGGAAAGAGATTTAGGAAATACAAACTCTCCTTACTGAAGAGCCCAGCAACTCTTCCCAGGATGATCTGAGAAAAAGACAGGCAAATCCAATTCTACTTCAGCACATCTCTCCCACAGCCTTTTTAAAAAATCCCTATTTTATTTGAACACTAGGTTTCTGAGCCAAAAGAATGCTTCAGCCAAATCTTCCTTCCTGGGGGCAAAAACAATCTCACAGTGTTATACTCTCAGAAAGGCAGATATTGCAGAATGTTAACTGGACAAAAGATGGCTTTCTTTTTCCTCCAGCAAAAATTGCTCCAATTACTTGAGAAAGAGACACAATGTGATGTTTATTCCTGTTTACAGATGTTTAACCAGTGCCCCTTCAGAGGGTCATGTGTCTACAAACAGCATCATGGTAATTATATCCATTGCTGTAAAGAACAGATGTGGAAATTGGTGGTTTCTTGGGGGAAATAATGCCAAGTCCACTTTCTAGAAATGTATCCAGTGCAACACAGCTGTAACATTCTGTGTGGTGGTCTCTTTAGTGTCTGTAACTGCATGTGTTTACATTCAGAGAATATGGGAGTTCAGCAGGGCACCCAGCAGAAAAGCCCAGGGGCACCTCAAAAAAAGATGCAGATCTTTTGACATACTTGAAAATTCCTAGTGATACTGGACACATCTCCATAGACAAAGAAGGTAAATCTTTGATTCTAAAGTTTTCCAGTCAGGAAATATGTACTGAAAAGACAGTAGAATGAAGAACTCTGCTGCTCCACACATCTCTGAGATCTATACATCCTAGCTATAGCAAGACTTTTGTGAAGGCTAGACTGCCTCAAAGGATCATACTTTGACATGTGAACACCACAGTATACTTAAACTCATCACTGCAGGGTCTGGCAAGGATCAGGGGTCTCTGGTTGTCAAAACTAGAATTCATGGTTCCTTATTTTAAATGCCTATGTTACCTTAGGCATAACAAGAAGAATTAGGTGGAATCTAATCTATGTCATATATTGTGCGCAGAATGTTATACAGAGATCTAGTGTGTGCCTAAAGGATGAGATTTCTCCTGAATCAAGGCTATCCGTGCCTTCACACATACCAAAGAGATGTGCAGAAAATATGTATCCTATAAATTAGTAATCGTGATGAAACATTGGAAGTTAATTTGCATTTACATTGCATACAATGATATGCAATGACATTATGCCTAATTTAGGAATTTTGCTGCTGGGGCAAAAAAAGTGTAATCTTCTTCTTCCAGGCTATGCTTTTCTACTTTTCATGATTCCACATAAATTACCCACCAAACCGGGTCTTTATGATTGAAATGTAACAGAGGAGCCATCTAGTCTGCTAATCTGGATCTTTCAGGCCCAGAATGCAAGGATAATAAAGAGACATGCCAAGTGCCTTAGGTCAAAGCATGCCTTTTGACACTAATGATCCAATTCAGCTATCTACTTTGTCTCAGTTTCAGCCTTCTCATTCTCTGTGGCTCTAGGGACTCAAAGGGAAATGTAAGAGGTGAGAAGCCCTAGCCCCATCTTTCCCATTGGTTGCTTCACTCTCTCTCTAGGCCTAGGCCTATGGAAGGACATGGTTTAATGATCTCTCCTAGGTCTCGTGTTCGGTTGAGCGTACCTACACATTAGAATTTAAGACAGGAATTCCTGATCCTAAGTATGGCGTGCTTGCTTGCTAAGTCGCTTCCTTAGTGTCCAACTCTTTGTGACCCTGTGGATTGTAGCCCACCAAGCTCCTCTGTCCATGGGATTCTCCAGGCAAGAATACTGGAGTGGGTTGCTGTGCCCTCCTCCAGGGGATCTTCCTGACCCAGGGATTGAACTTGCATCTCCTGCAACTCCTGTACTGCAGGAGGATTCTTTACCACTGAGCCACCCAGCTAGCCCTCATATGTGTGGGATAGCTCCCTAATTGTCCCTAAAATCTGGAGGCAATATGGTAGGAATAGAAAATTTTGACTGTTGCTTAATATAAGCGTTTTCAGTAAAATCAAGGAAGCTATTTCCAAATGGAAATGTGGCTTCAGTTTATCATCCTCTTGTGATCTAAGCCCACTGGGATAGGGGTCCCCAGTCCCTGGGCCCAGAACCTGTACTGGTCCACAGGCAGTTAGGAACCCAGGCCACATAGCAGGAAGTAAGCGGTGGCAAGCGAGGAAGCTTCATCTGATGCTCACCATTGTTCCTCGTAGCTCATATGACTGCCTAAACCACCCCCCAACAATGCTGCCTGTCATCTGTGAAAAAATTTGTCTTCCATGAAACTGGCCCTTGGTGCGAAAAAGGTTGGGGACCCCTGCCCCAGGGTACTTATTAAAATGCATTTCAGGCCTTCTGCAGAGCTACTCAAGACTGCCTTAGTCAGCACCGGGGAATCTGCTTTATGGTACCATGCTAGTGGTAAGATACATACCCTAAGATTGGGAACCCTCCATCTAGGTGAATGAGCACTTTTTCTGCTCATCTGTAATTTGGTTGAGAGAAAATCATTAGTCTACTCTAAAGTTCAGTTTTGCAATAATGAAAACCATATCTATCTTTCCTGTTTCCCAGAAAATGTTAATATCTTAGTAGGACAGGCTATTAGGAAACAGCTTCTTAGAAGAGCAAACAATTTTTAGTTACAAATGGCTTGTTTTTCAAAAATAAACTTGATGATAAAAATGCTTTTGCTACAGAAATAGCTTTAAATGGTGTTAATGTTTCTGGGCCTGGCTATAAAACTCAGGTTGATCCAAAATGTAGCTGGACTGCTATACATTTGCAGTGAAAACACAGGAGAAAACAATAATGCTATTGGGTTTGGGAAAGTAATAGAACCAGTTCTTCATATCTAATTCCACACACTTACCCCTAAAACTTCCTTTTTCTGATCTAGAGGTATTATACTAGCTCCATTCAACAGTAGCCAGAATGGAAATTATAGTGAAACTCTTGTTTAGTAGGTAACTTTGAATCATGATGAGATTCTAAAGAGGAATAAGAAGAGGGGTGAATAAAAAGGAAATTTCTCATGTTGACTGAGCAACAGAAGAAATATTGCAGGGAGGTGAACTCAGGGGGTGTGTAAACAGAGAAAAGGACATTAAAGAGGAAATGAGTGGTTTGGTGAAGACCTGATTGGAAGTGTAGAAGAGGTTAGTTGCTTAGGTCTAAGGAGAACTTGTAGGGTGAATGGCTGTTCCCTAACTCCCTGGCCCTGGCTATCAGTCTAAACAGAAGAAAGGAATAGTGGGTAAAAGATTTTGGTAACCAATAGTTACCACCAGATGGCGAAATTGGTCCCAGGCCTCTTGCTACTGGTCAGTTTGTTGGGAACAAGGGAAAAGAATCTGTGTATTGCTTAGGAATTCATTCATTTATTCTACAAATATTTAATGAGTGTCCACTATGTCTGATGAACTATGCCAGGAACTGACTGATATTGAAACAGGAGAGAAGGGAGCAGGGCACAACCTTTAAAAGAGGGACATAGCCCAAGGACACTACATATCAGAACCAAATAGGTCCAAGATGGCAGACAAGTAGACTTCCACTAGACCTTGAGCTTCAGTATACACTCACTGTAACACATCAGCGCAATGATACACCCACAGGCACCTTGAAAGTTCCCAGGCTGACCATCAAAGACCAAAATGGAGGCAGTGGCCCAATTCCTGGAAATCTCCACCCTTTCCCCAAAATAGTTAGAATAATCTTCCCATTCATTATCCTCAGAAATTACCCAGCCCATAGAAGCTAACCATACCACATTTTGTCTCTGCACTTGCCCCTATGATAGCCCACATGCTTGTCTATGGAGTGAGTTTCCTTTAAATAAAACCACTTATAATCTATCACTTTGCAAATTATCAAACCTCAACTTCATTAGGTCCTAAAACCAGGTGTGTGATCTCAGTTGAAAGACCATGGGTTTTAGCCAGGTTCGAGTCCAAGCACATGGATTCAAGTCCCACTCTGAGGCGCACAGCTTCAATATGTCCAACCTAACAAAGTCTCTGCCCTCAACGAACTTACATTTGGGTGGTGAGCTAAACTGGCACAGAATTTTGTTGTTGTTCAGTCACTCAGTCATGTCCAACTCTTTGAGACCCATTGAACTGCAGCACACCAGACTTCTCTGTCCTTCCCCATCTCCCGAAGCTTGCTCAAATTCATGTCCATTGAGTCAGTGATGTCATCCAACCACCTTGTCCTCTGTTATTCCCTTTTCCTCCTGCCTTCAGCCTTTCCCAGCATTAGGGTCTTTTCCAGTGAGTCAGCTCTTTGTGGTGAACTCAGGGTGGTGTGTAAACAGAGAAAAGGACATTAAAGAGGAAATGAGTGGTTTGGTGAAGACCTGATTGGAAGTGTAGAAGAGGTTAGTTGCTTAGGTCTAAGGAGAACTTGTAGGGTGAATGGCTGTTCCCTAACTCCCTGGCCCTGGCTATCAGTCTAAACAGAAGAAAGGAATAGTGGGTAAAAGATTTTGGTAACCAATAGTTACCACCAGATGGCGAAATTGGTCCCAGGCCTCTTGCTACTGGTCAGTTTGTTGGGAACAAGGGAAAAGAATCTGTGTATTGCTTAGGAATTCATTCATTTATTCTACAAATATTTAATGAGTGTCCACTATGTCTGATGAACTATGCCAGGAACTGACTGATATTGAAACAGGAGAGAAGGGAGCAGGGCACAACCTTTAAAAGAGGGACATAGCCCAAGGACACTACATATCAGAACCAAATAGGTCCAAGATGGCAGACAAGTAGACTTCCACTAGACCTTGAGCTTCAGTATACACTCACTGTAACACATCAGCGAAATGATACACCCACAGGCACCTTGAAAGTTCCCAGGCTGACCATCAAAGACCAAAATGGAGGCAGTGGCCCAATTCCTGGAAATCTCCACCCTTTCCCCAAAATAGTTAGAATAATCTTCCCATTCATTATCCTCAGAAATTACCCAGCCCATAGAAGCTAACCATACCACATTTTGTCTCTGCACTTGCCCCTATGATAGCCCACATGCTTGTCTATGGAGTGAGTTTCCTTTAAATAAAACCACTTATAATCTATCACTTTGCAAATTATCAAACCTCAACTTCATTAGGTCCTAAAACCAGGTGTGTGATCTCAGTTGAAAGACCATGGGTTTTAGCCAGGTTCGAGTCCAAGCACATGGATTCAAGTCCCACTCTGAGGCGCACAGCTTCAATATGTCCAACCTAACAAAGTCTCTGCCCTCAACGAACTTACATTTGGGTGGTGAGCTAAACTGGCACAGAATTTTGTTGTTGTTCAGTCACTCAGTCATGTCCAACTGTTTGAGACCCATTGAACTGCAGCACACCAGACTTCTCTGTCCTTCACCATCTCCCGAAGCTTGCTCAAATTCATGTCCATTGAGTCAGTGATGTCATCCAACCACCTTGTCCTCTGTTATTCCCTTTTCCTCCTGCCTTCAGCCTTTCCCAGCATTAGGGTCTTTTCCAGTGAGTCAGCTCTTTGCATCAGGTGGCCAAAGTATTGGAGCTTTGACTTCAGCATCAGTTCTTCCAATGAATATTCAGGACTGATTTCCTTTAGGATTAACTGGTTTGATGTCCTTGCAGTCCAAGGGACACTCAAGAGTCTTCTCCAACACCACAGTTCAAAAGCATCAATTCCTTGGTGCTCAGCGTTCTTTATGGTCCAACTCTCACATCCATACATAACTACTGGAAAAATCATAACTTTGACTATACGGACCTTTGTTGGCAAAGTAACGTCTCTGTTCTTTAATATGCTATCTAGGTTTGTCATAGTTTTTCTTCCAAGGAGCAAGCATCTTTTAGTTTCATGGCGCAAGAATGGCCCTAGAATATTAATTAATAGTCTTCTTGGATAGTGAAATACAGGCTTTCTCCTCTGGTGATTTGCCCCAATGTCAACTCAGACAAAACCAAAGATAGGCAGTACTTCTTTTCCTCCAGGAATCTACCCATACCTGGAAGACTGCCCCCTAGTTTCTCCTCCACCCGACCCATTGGTCCTCTATGAGCAAACCTGCAGTTTTCCCTCAAATAAAAATGTACTGGCCTTTGGCCTCTTGCTTTCAAAATACAGTTCATTGTACAGTTCACTAAGTGAACTGTATTAATCTGATTAACCTAGAGAGGTGTTACAGAATTCCTCACCTTTGATATTATTTGCATTTTAGGTAAACTTACTGAGTTTTCAGTGTTTATTTGTTTGCTTGTTCTGCTTCTTTTCCGCGGTGCTTCCAAAGCCTAGTAACATTTAACCTTTTTGGGGTACTAGATACCTCTGACATTTTTAGAAAAGCTATAGGGAACCAACTGCAAAAGAATCATATGAACAAAGTACAAGGCACGTTACTCCACAATCAGGGACATCCTGAAGCCCATTCTTAGACCATCTTAGACTTAAAAAAAAAACTATCGTCCCATTCAAAGAATTGACACAAACCTTGGGAGCGTGTGGCACAGCACTCTGAAAAGCAGGGGAAGGGGTTTAAGCAAACTCTCTTCTTTTCCCTAAGCAGAGGAGCAGGGCCTGATTTGTGTCTCACCCCGGTTTCTGTCCAGCACACACAGCTGACAGCTAGGTCTCTTTTCTAAGAACCACTCAGCCTTTGTCTCCCAGCCCCTCCTTCCCCCCGCATTTCAAGTCCGGTTTCCGTCCCGAAGTCACTCTTCCCGGTCTCATTTTTCCGTCCCTTAGGCGTTTCCTCTGGCCTCTCTTTGGGTGACCTCATCCCTTTGTTTCTCTTCATCAGCCCCTCCCAACATCCTCATCCTTGGCTGCGGGCGTGGCCGGGCCAATGGTACCCTGGGGACCTCAGGGCGTGGCTCGGACCCCCTCCTCCAATACCCCCAAACCTCGGGAGAGAATTCCAGCGCCTCCGGAAGACCGGGGCGTTTTGTTTTATCTTAACGAGCATTCACAAACTCTCCTGGGGAAATAATTGCTTCTTTCAGCTGCTGGGACGACAAAAGCATCAGCCGGCGCCCCAGGCCGCTCGGAGGCTGGGCAGCGCGAGAGGCGGTGCGTGAGGGGCGATGCGCCGGCTCCTCCTTTGCCCTCATCAGTCCGCCGGCAGCAGCACAGCCGCCCAGCTTACCAGGGACCAAGCCCCCAGTCACGTCTAGGTTACACAGCGGGTGAGGGAGGCAGAAGAGAGAAAGTTGGGTCAATTGCAAGTCTCCTTCCTGCCCCTCCCAGTTTTCCCTTGTTTGGGGGCTGCAAGGAGCACGTTAGCAAGGCTCCGGCTGTTGGCACCTGTTTCTTTAGCGAGGGCTGGGAGCAGCGGACCGGAAGGTTTCTATGTATCAGCAGGAAAAGACCTTTGGAAACTGAACAGGAATACCATGTCCTTAGGTTACAACATAGGCTAGAAAATCAACCAAGGTCACGGCCGGAAACAATGAGCCTTCATTATTGAAAAAAAAAGTTAACTACATTTCCTCACTTGAGCTTTCCATTTCCCAGGATGAAACACAAGCTCCACAGACAACTGCAAATGAGTTACTTTCGGGTGGGGATGGGGATGGGGGAAGGATGGTAAATGGAGCAGGTGGGAAGAAGTGAGACACTTTCTCTAGATGTGGCCAAATGAATACTGTGAGATTTTCTCTTAGCCTGGAATCATGGCGCCAGCATGCATGTTTCATTCATAAAATAACATTTTTTAAAATGACTTAAAAAGACAAGGTGATAGAAACAAACTTTATTCACTTCATGAGGCCAGTAGTCTCTGGTCTCAAGGGTCTGGGCACCTGCAAAATAGAGCAGAAATCAGGATGCTTTTATATGGTAAAAAATAAGAAAGAAACAAATATAGAGCCCATAGCTGACTCAGCATTTGGGGATTGGCTGACTGGTTACACTGTGTTTCTGGTCACATAGATCATTTACAGGCACACAAAAATTATCTTAAGTTTCAGTTTGCTGACCTAGCACCCTGGGCATGAGTGGCTTCATCTTGAGCTGGGAGGATGAATGAGCTACAGAGGAAGGGAAATCAACTCCATTTGCAAGTGATGAGGGTCTGAAGCTGAGGGGAGTTAGAGCTTTCTCTCCCTGTGTTCTGACCTCTTTTTTCATGTTTAAATAGGTTGAAGCCAACTGCGGCACTGGATGAGTGTTTTGCATATCTTGTTTATTTATTTTTAGCAGTCTTGGATTTCTTTTCCCCCAACTAGGACAGTAGATTTCATTCAGATTTTCCATACATTTTTTGGCTTTGAAAATTGTCAAGTAAGGCGTTCCTATAGAAGGCTTTGCTTTCACACAAAGGCCTTTGGGGAAAGTGCAGCTTTTTCAGTATAATTGCTCAGTCTTATCTGACTCTTTGCTGCCCCATGGACTGCAGCAAGCCAGGCCTCCCTGTCCATCACCGATTCCCAGAGTTCACTCAAGCTCATGTCCATTGAGTCAGTGATGCCATCCAACCACCTGATCCTCTGTCATCCCCTTCTCCTCCTGCCTTCAGTCTTTCCCAGCATCAGAGTCTTTTCCGATGAGTCAGTTCTTTGCATCAGGTGGCCAAAGTATTGGAGTTTCAGCTTCAACATCAGTCCTTCCAATGAATATTCAGGACTGATTTCCTTTAGGATGGACTGGTTGGATCTCCTTGCAGTCCAAGGGACTCTCAAGAGTCTTCTCCAACACCACAGTTCAAAAGCATCAATTCTTCGGTGCTCAAGCAAAAAGCTGACTGATAAAAGATGTGCTCTTGCATTCTGAGAGAGTTTGAATTAGATGCTAAAAGGAAGATGGTATCTGTTTTCCAAATGAGGAAGGTCATTTGCTGGTTCACAGAGCATGCAAGTAAAGGCATCTTGAAATGTGTTAGAATCAAGAGTCTTGGCACATGGGGTCCTGGCCAGTGGACAAATTCTGTGCTCATTCACTTTGGTGATTCTTTCTGGGGACTGGTACTTTTCAGAAATATCTTAGTCTCATGATATGTTCAATGTACTACATAACTCATTTTAAAAGTTAAGTGATAGTTGATGTTAACGTGTATGGGGGAGACCTTGTCCATTTCAGAGTAAGATTAGATCACAGGAAACTTCTCTGAGGCTTTGTTAGGAGAATAGAAAAATGGAACACATATACATTTGCACACAGTTGATGCCGAAAGCTCACTTCTGTATACACCGGTGCCAATCAAATTTGGAGACAGACAGAAAGATCGTGGGTAAAGTAGAAAACAATAGCTTTATCACTTTACCAGGCAAAACGGGGACACAGCAGGCCCATTCCCTCAAAATCATGTGTCCCCACTTGGGAAAGATAGTGACAAGTTTTATAGTGATGGTTCAAAGATGGCTTGGTCAGCTTGTGGACATTCTTCTGTTGGGTTGGTGTGAGGCAAGTAGAAGTCAATATCATCAACCTTCAGGTCCAGCTGGTTTGGGGTCTACATGCTAGTGAGCAACATATCATCTTTAATCATTAATTTCTTCCACCTAAAGGGGGCTTCAGTGTCTGCAAAATAGCTCAAAGAGCCTGTTGTGTTTATCCCTTGATTGGGGCTTCTCAGGTGGCTCAGTGGTAAAGAATCCTCCTGTCAAGCAGGAGACCTGGGTTCTATCCCCGGGTCAGGAAGATCCCCTGGAGAAGGAAATGGCAACCCACTCCATATTCTTGCCTGGGAAATCCTATGGACAGAGGAACTTGGTGGGCTACAGTCCATGGGGTTTCAAAGAGTTGGACATGACTTAGCAACTGAACAACAGTCCCTTGATGGGGCAACAGGACCTTGCCACAAAGCTGCACTTGACTGTTTTCTCCCTGATCTTGCAACCCCTCCCTTCCCCAATTAACAGCTACTTGAATCTGCCCAGTGGAACTCAGGGAAGGTCATGGAAGCTGAAGGAAGGCTGTTTGCTATAATCTAAGAAATGGGGGACATAGAAAGGCCCTGTGCCCAGGTGCTCCACAAGGCCCTGAGTGGTATCACAGTTAGGACTTTGATACTTTGACTGTTTGAGTCTTGACTATCCTAGTCAACCCCCTCAGTGTACAGATACAGAAACTGAGGCCCACAGAAACAGAAACTTCCATGGGTTACAGTGGAATGGTACATGTCAGATTTACAACACTGGTCTCCTGATTGCCAATTCATGGCTTTAGCTAATTTATCTGCTGCTTATTTCTCTGAATTCCATAATAGAGACGTCTCTGAAATTATGCTTTTTGTTTGAAGAAATAGTCAAAAGGAACTGTGGATCTTCCAGGACAAGTGTGTTTAGCTTGAGCACCATAGGCCAGGACATTTCACACAGTGATGTGCAAGAGATTCATGGGAATGCAGATCCTGATGAATAGATGTGAGGGGAGGAGATGGCGGGAGTGGTGACCCAGCTCTTGGAAGCGTGGACGCGGTCACTCCATGTACTGAGCAGCAGAACAGCAGCAGGTATCTTTCCTCCTTGCCTTTCCTCTCTCACTAGCAGAACAGCCCTGGGGATTTTAGGAGCCCTTGTTTTTCCTGTTACCAGGTCGCTATGCTCCCTCAGCTGATCAGGATGCCTTTCACTGCTCTGTCCTCACCCAGACCTGAGACTGTTGGAGAGAGTCCCTAGAGACAGAGACTTGAGCTAGAGGGTGTGATCTTTTGTCTAGTGACTTAGCACCATCTAAGTTGCTTCCACAAAACCTCTTACACATAAGCAATAGGCTCAATTCTGATGGTTAAAAAAAGTCTTTTTTCTCTCGCACAAGTGGCCTCCCAGCTGCAGCTCATTTCTCTCCTTCTGGGAGTGCAGCTGGCGTGCTGCAAGCTCACAGGTCTGACCCTAACCCTGGGGCTCAGCAGGTCTCTTTGTGCATTTCCCGAGGGATTGCTTCTACCTTGCATTTCTCTATCTACCCACATTCAGGTCTGAGTGCCTGTGTGCACCCTCTGAGCTGAGCAAACAGCTGAGCAATGACAGGGCAGGACTCTTCGAAGGTAGGCAAGCTTAGGACTTCCTTAGCAGTCCAGTGGTTAAGACCTCGTGCTTCCAATGCAAGCGGTACTGGGTTCGATCCCTGGCAGAGGCATTAAGATCACACATGCCTTGCAGTGTGGCAAAAAAAACATAAATAATAAAGCAGTCCAGCTTCAGTGGCACCCACGTCTCATGTCTCCCTTCTAGAAGCTTACCTGCCTCTGACGTCCTCTGCTGTGGCTCTTTAAGTTGCTCTGTCAGTTTTTTCAATCTTCCTCATGATCAACTATTCTCAGGAAAGAAACAATTTAATCCAAACCATAACACACATTCACCAGGCTTTTATTAAGGCCTTACTATGTGAAACGGGGATAGAGTGGTAGAGAGGATGAGCTCTGGAGTCTAACTGCCTAAATAATCAAATCAGAGCACTACACATTAAATATGGGACCTCCCCAAGTATAGTTTTGTCATCTGTAAAAAATAATATCACTTATCTCACACATTATAATTATCATAATACCTACCTCATGCATTTGTTACGAGATTTTCCATGTGAAACCTTTAGCTCAGTGCCTTAGCAAAGTGACCAATAAATGTCAGCCTCTATTAAGGTCCTGAACCCAATTCCAATGTGGCAATGGAGGGGGTGTCCCACACCAACAGCCATTCCCCAGATGCCAGCTATGTAACCTACAATCAAGTCAATTCCACCACCATCTACCCAGAGACAGCAGATTCCACTGGTAAATGCTCAGGCCTGGAAGACACCTTCCACTTCAGATACCAGTCTCAAGCCCTGGTTGTTCCCTGTGCTTCTGATTGATTGGCTACTTAAGCAGAGGTTCCAACAACCCCCTTCGACTCAGGATCCAATTGCAAGTCCATGTTATTACCTGTATGTCTTGCAGACTGGCTATAAATCGAGGTTGCCATGACCCCCTCCTTGGATTTGATTAATTTACTAGAGCAGCTTCCCAGGTGGGTGCTGTGCTGTGCTTAGTCGTTCAGTCATGTCCAACTTTTTGCAGCCCCATGGGCTGTAGCCCGCTAGGCTCCTCTGTCCATGGGAATTTTCCAGGCAAGAATACTGGAGTGGATTGCCATGCCCTCTGGCAGGGGATCTTCCCAACCCAGGGATCAAACCCAGGTCTCCTGCATTATGGGCAGATTCTTTACCACCTGAGCCACCAGGAAAGCCCAAGAATACTGGAGTGTGTAGCCTATGCCTTCTCCGGCCGAATGTCCCTGTTCTAGGAGTGCAGCTGGCGTGCTGCGAGCTCACAGGCCTGCCCCTGCCTGGGTTGATTCTGACCCAGGAATTGAGCCCAAGTGTCCTGCATTGCATGCAGATTCTTTACCAGCTGAGCTACCAGGGAAGCCCAGGTGGGTGCAGGGGTAAAGAATCCTAGCCCACTGCCAGTGCAGGAGACAGAGGAGACCCAGGTTCGATTCCTGAGTCAGGAAGAACCCCTAGGGAAGGGAAAGGCAACCCACTTCAGTATTCTTGCCTGGGAAATCCCATGGATAGAGGAGCCTTGAGGGCTACAGTCCATGGGGTTGCAACGAGTCAGACATAGCTGAGCACACACACACCAACATGGCTTCCAGGACTCAGGAAGCTTCTTTACTCACTAGCTCACCAGTTTATTATAACAGATTATATAACTCAAGAACAGACAGATGGAAGAGGGCCCTAAGGCAAGGTGTAGGAAAGGACGCTGAGCACACCATTCTCCTTAAATCTCCACAGGTTCATGGTGAACCAAACCCTGTTTTGCGTTTTTTATGGAAGCTTCATGACACAGACATAATTGATGAAACCACCGGCCATTGTTGACTGATTCAACCTCCAGACCTTCTAGCCTTTCAGCAGGTCAGAGGGTTGGTCGAAAGCCCCAACCCTCTAATCATGTGGCTGGTTTTGCTGGCAACCAGTCTCCCCCAGATCCTCAAGCAGTCACTTCATTAATATAACAAAAGACACCTTTATTGCTCTCATCACAGGAAATTCCAAAGGTTTTCGGAGCTCTGTGTCCGAAGTGGGGATAAAGATTAATATTTTTTTTACCATAAATCACAATATCTATTGAGTAGCCTCAATGAAGTAGCCTCTATTATTAAGATAATATTCCTGTCCTTAGAGAGTTTACATAGTAATGGACAGTTTGAGGAATATGTACATCGATTACTACAATGAAAAAATGATAGATGCATAGATATGTAGGGGCAGATATTGGTGAGGGCCAAATTGTGAGTGAAGTCACAGAATTCAGGGAGTAAGGAGCGACTTTCAGTGAGAAGCCTGTGGAATTTAACCTAAAGGTAAACCCTGCCCCAGAAATTAGCAAAGAAACCTTCAAGCTAAGAATGATTTCTACATTTTTAAATGGTTGACAGAAAATCAAGAATAATGATATTTCACATGCATGGTAAGTTGCTTCAATCTGTCCTTTGCAACCCCACAGATTGTAGGCCAATCTTCCTTCCCAACTCAGGGATTGAACCCCGGTCTCCTGTGTTTCCTGCGTTGGCAGGTGGGTTCTTTACCACTAGCACCACCTGGGAAGGGATATTTCATGACCCCTTACAATAATGTAAAGTCCAAATTTCAATGTTCATAAATAAAGTTTTATTGGAACACAGTCATGCTCATTAATTTAGGTAGCAGCTATAGCTTATTGTATGCTATAACACAGGATTGTGACAAAATTGAGTGATTGTGACAAAAACCTGATGTCCCAGAGAGCCAAAAATATTTAGTTCCTGGCCCTTTGCAGAAAAATTTTGCTGGCCTCTGAACATCTAGGCCTCTTGCTGGCCTCTTGCATCTAGGAGGGTGCAAGAAAACTCTCCAGTCAATGTGAGGACTGGACTGAATCTTGACAGGTGTTTGGAGTTTCAAAAGACACACAAGGCAGATGTCTGTGGAAAGCCACATTGTTAGTAAGCTCACAGAATTATGGGGGTGAGGAGCATGTTCAGTGAGCTGCAGGTGGACCTACTTTGGCTACGGTAAAGGGTGTGCCTGTGAGAGAAGCAGGTAAGGCAGACGGGGTCCATTCCATGAATTGCTCAAATGCAAAGCAATACATATCTTCTTGGCTTGCTGAGTGATGGGAATATTTAAAGAATTGTGTGTGGGGGGCATGTAATGATAAAACCATAACTCTGTTTTGGCTTAATCTCATAAAATATGCAGCACAGTGTGGAAAATAAACCAGTTAAGAGAGCTTCTGCAGTGTTCGCTTTTAGTGTCTGTTGTAAACCTTAAAATAAGGGAATAATGCTCAAAGGTGGAATTTCAGACACTGATAAAAAGAGAATTTTTGTCTAGGTCTTTGCTGTACACCCACTCTGCTATTGCCACCCACTATGCCATTATTACCTCAGTTCTCCACAGTAATTTAAACTTTCTGTTGTGTGTATTTCTGGGGTGCACAGCCAGACTGACTTGCATTCACTTACTAGAGGCTATGGAGGTACGAGGTGAGTACCAGGGTTTGCTTTTACTATGCTTTTGGAGAAACTAGGGGATTATCCTAACCTAGGGCCACTGAGTTGCCCCAACCATGTGGAGAGATAGCTAATGAACTGCCCTGGGAATCTTTTATTCATAGTCTTGGGTCCAGTCCTGAGCTGACATGGAGTATCATTGATTTCTGATGAGTAAATCAGAATTGTGGGAAGAGTGGTTGCATCAGTCATCCTACCTCCCTTGGAACTCTGGAGTTCAGGACAGTCTCCAAGGCTTCCCCACATTAGGACACGTCGTAAAACTCCCCATTTTTTAGAGTTTCACAGTGCTGGACATGAACCTGGGGTTGTGTGTGACACTTTGGCTTGCAACGGAAGGTTATGGAACATCTCATAGTTGTCTCTGCATCTGCATCAAGAAGGGAAAGTGCTTTTCATTACTTCAAGACCTCAGAATCAGACTTAATACCTCTTTAGTAGTAATAGAAGTGTTAGTCGTTAAGTTGTGTCTGACTCTTTGAGAGTTCATGAGCTGCATGCAGCCCACCAGGTTCCTCTGTCTATGGAATTTTCCAGGCAAGAATATTGGAGTGGGTTGCCATTCCTTTCTCCAGAGGATCTTCCTGACCAGGGATCGAACCCTGGTCTCCTGCATTGCAGGCAGACTCGTTGCCCTCTGAGCCACCAGGAAAGCCCCAACAGCTGCTTAATTTTACTCAGTTATTCAGCCTAATTGTCATGGCTCAAAGATCAGGTTATCATACATCTTTGGAAGGTAGTTCGTCTAATTTAATCTAGAAGTTGGAGAATTTGCTTACCTGGTTTCAAAAACAAATGAGGGAATTTTCTCTTTGATTGCTTCAAAGGGTGTGGTGTTTTCTTCTTGTGGAACCACAAAGCTGATTCTTTGTGCCATGATGAGCACTGTCACTAAACTCATCTTCCAAGAAGTTGTGTGGGATAAATAGTATGATATTTTTTTGAGAATATAATCAGAGCAAGTATGACATCCATGGAATAGTTCTAGATAGATTTCTCTCTCTGCCTCAGTACAATTGTGAGTCAAGTAACAGAAATAGTTGGTTCAAGAAAAAAGTCAATGTTTAATTCAGGAACTTGGGATTTAATCCTCAGACTTCTGAATAAATCTTTCCCACCTGCTCAGCCCATTTCCTCTGATAAGTATAAGAGTGACTCCAGTTTATTCATCTGCTTTTCTCATGTAATTAAATAGACCTGATTCCTGACCTGAGGCCCTCCCCTCACACTTTCCCCAAGATTGCTTCCTCTGTTCCGGTGTTTTCTTTCTCTTGCTTTCAGAATTAATAGGAAACCTGGTCTCTGAGCTGTTCTCAGCGTCGCAAGTGTGAACTTTCCCTGTCAAAATCTTCACAAGGAAAATGAGTCATAGCATCACCAGGGTGATGAGGTCACAATACCACAGCCCCTGCTTTAAAAACGTATTTGTACTTTTCTGTTGTAAATCGATTTTACGAGAACTATGAAATTGGGGTGACAGCTCTGAAGCACATTCTTTTCGACACTGGTAGCTGGCTCAGCCTTGGCAGGCACTGGCCATGACCGAGTCATGCTCTGGGTTCTCCCAGCACGCATTTTGCTTTTCACCTTGCCTGGGAGGCTGGAGACAGTCGTGCCCTGAGTGCACCAGCCCTGTTTTCCTGGGGTCATTTCACCTCTCGTGCAACTGTGCAAAGTTCTGAGTTCAAACTCTGTTACTTACTAGCTGTGTGATTTTGAGCAAGTTATTTAATGTCCCTGTGCCTAAGCCCCTTCACCGATAAAATAAAATTTAATTTAATAAATCTACTTTTGTATTTATAACATATAATAAAGTGCCTAGAAGAGTAGTTGGCACATGGTACTATATAATTCTTCAATTTATTATTAGAATAAAGTACCCTCAGAGGGTATTTTATAGTACCTTTAAAGAGGCTTTTTGAGAGAAGCATGTGCTATTTTTATGAAATATGCATAGCCCTAAAAAATTCCTCCATAATCTATCAGAGGCAGAAAACTATAAAATATTTATCAAACAATGCACCCAATCCTTAGTCTCTAGAAAGTAGCAACTTTCACTTCACTTGTATTGTCTTCTTCTGGGCAATTATTTATTGAGATTTTAAATACCAGACATTTTAAAAATACTGTTTTCTTTTATCCTCAAGAAAGTCTGCACAGTAAATGAATGTTAGAACCTATATGGTGGATGTAGAAGCTAAATTCTGAGTAAATTAAGTCATTTATTGCAGGTCATATAAATTCCTCCATAATCTATCAGAGGCAGAAAACTATAAAATATTTATCAAACAATGCACCTGATCCTTAGTCTCTAGAAAGTAGCAACTTTCACTTCACTTGTATTGTCTTCTTCCAGGCAATTATTTATTGAGATTTTAAATACCAGACATTTTACAAATACTGTTTTCTTTTATCCTCAAGAAAGCCTGCACAGTAAATGTTAGAACCTATATGGTGGATGTAGAAGCTAAATTCTGAGTAAATTAGGTCATTTATTGCAGGTCATATATTTAAACCATGGCTGAACCAGGACTTGAACATGAATTGTTTGAGCCAAAAACCATGCCAGGGAATATTTAATCAATGAATTCAGTGCCTGGTGACCTAAAGAGAATTTGATGCCTAAAAACCAAGAGAAGAAGAGTGACAAGAATAACAACATTAGCAAATTTAGATTCAGTTATGACTTACAGATTTTTCTAGAGTCTTATATGTTTGCCCTTACACTATCCAACAGCTTGGGGATAGAATTTCAGTTAAAATGGAAATAAGTCTATTTGTCTTGAAACTGTATGCCATTGAACTGACAACCTCACACCTGTTGGTTAAAACAGGTTTCATTTGTTTTTTCATTTTTTAAAAATTTGTTTTTCCCACACATGAAATAATACAACATATCTTCTAGAATCAGAAAGAAAGCATGTTGTTCTTTTTTTGTTTTTCTTTAGATTTCTCACATGCTGTTCTAAATGGGCAATCACATACCTGGTGACTGATATAGACCATTAAGGCATGTGCAAATTACTGTTGACAGATAGCAATGTGCCTGCAAAATCATCCCACTAGTCGCCTCATAGAAATAAGCGTACTGTACAAAGCAGTATGCTTGCTGTTTCCAGAAAAATCACCCACTTCCGCCTTTCAAACATGTTCCAGTCCCTCTTGTACAGAGATTCTGGAGCCATCTGTTATAAGACCTGGAATGTAGACCAATTCTGTTCATTATAAAGTACTTCAAGTAGTCTTAGTGCTGTTATTAGCATTGCTACTATTCAGTGACTCTTCTTTTTTGGAGAGTTTTGTATAGAATTCTTAGACTGAATTCTGTTAGGTTCCTTAAAATTCAAGAAGATTGAAAACCTAGGTGTAAGATCTGTTCTATTTGTTGGGCTTTCCACCAATCTGCGTTTCAGTTGCTTTGGTTTATGAAGGGGAAAGCATACTTGCTCAGCCTACTTCACTGTAATTCCTTGAGGAACAGTTTTATGAGGTGGAAAGTACTTCATAACCTGAAATATATAAATTCAATTTACTGCCATTTTTTAAAGTAAATAGCATCTCAGGTTCGTTTCCATCTTTTGCCAACAATGTTTCATAGTGTGCTATGAACACGTTAGATGTGTGCTGGGTACAGTGACACTTGGAGGAGCTTCACTAACATCCAACAGGCACGCACTGGATAGAGCTGGAGCCCCAAATCTTGATCTCCCTCTCCTTAGGACCACAGGCTCCTAAGCTAACCTCCCACAAAGTTTCTGGCAGCTGCATTCACAGCTTTCACCAAGCATGAGTAAACAGAGGAGCTCTCAGAACCTACAGGGCAATTGTTTGCCTGATGTGGAAAGCTATAGACAGATAGAGATGTGAAATAGTAGCTATATTAGATTTTTTCTGTTGTTGTTGGATAGGGGTAGGGGTGTCAAGTAAAAGGTACATTTTGAGAATGAACACACTTCTAGTTTAAGTGAATTTCCATCACAAAGATGCTGGATCCTCTGGTGGTTTAGACACAGGTAAAGTTAAAGAGGATTGGTGTGTGTTAGGAGAGAGGGATTGTGATTTACCCTTAACAGTATAAACAGATCTGCCCCCTTCCCAAGGATAGGAAAGAACTAGATTGAGTTTTATGGCATACTTTAGATAATTTTTGTTTCTCTCTCTGAGTATAGGTAGTACGACAGAGTTAAGGATCTGGACTCTCTCCTCCCTGGGTGGGGATACCAGCAGTCATGGACTCAATCTAACGCTAATGTAGACATTACATTGAGATGAGAGTGATGATGACGATGACTGATGTGAAAATTAGCTGTCCCTTTTTGAGAATGTACAATATAACAGGGACTGTGCCAAGTACTTTATATATATTAACTCATGTAATGCTCACAGCAACCCAGTGAGAGAACCCTGTTATTCCTCCATCTTACCTGGTGGCTCAGCTGGTAAACAATCCACCTGCAATGCTAGACACCTGGGTTTGATCCCTGGGTTGCAAAGAACCCCTAGAGAAAGGAACGGCTATCTACCCCAGTATTCTGGCCTGGAGAATTCCACGGACTGTACAGTCCATGAGGTTGCAAAGAGTCGGACATGACTGAGTGACTTTCACTTTCACAGGTAGGGAAACTGAGCTTAACTTGCCCAACATGGAAAGGAAAAGGAAAGTGAAGTCACTCAGTCGTGTCCAACTCTTTGCGACCCCATGGACTGTAGCCTACCAGGCTCCTCTGTCCATGGAGTTTTCCAGGCAACAGTACTGGAGTGGATTGCCATTTCCTTCTCCAGCGGATCTTCCCAACCCAGGGATGGAACCCAGGTCTCCTGCACTGTAGACAGACGCTTTACCGTCTGAGCCGCACAAGATGAGGAGCTGGTAATTAAGTGTCAGAGACAAGATTTGAACCTATGTATATCTAACTGTATAGCCTATGCTCTTACCACCAGGGAATATGGCTTCCTACAGTCTATTTTAAAAAGCATTAAGTAGGGCTTCCTTGGTAGCTCAGTGGTAAAGAATCCACCTGCCAATGCAGAAGACACAGATTTGATTCCCGGTCTGGGAAGATCCCACATGTCATAGAGCAGCTAAGCCCGTGCACCATAACTACTGAGCCTAGAGCAGGTGCTCCACAACCTGAGAAGCCACTGCAATGAGTTCACCAACACAAGAGAGCAGTCCCTGCTGTCTGCAACTAGAGAAAAGCCCACACAGCAACAAGACCCAGCACAGCCAAAAATGAATAAATAAAAAAAATTTTTAAGACAGTTTTTTTTATTATTAAAGCACTGAACAAAGACAGGAATTGAGGGCAAGTGCAGTCTTTAGGCACTGGATAACAGCTTTCTGTTTCCCAATTTACTTTGGTTATAAAGCAGACACAGTGATGTATTCCTCACAGGATTTTGATGAGAACTGAATTTAAATACTAACTATATATGTGGTATGCTCACTATAACTTAAGAGGAGAGAGAGCTCTGGCTGCTGAGGAGTAGTTTGACAAAACCCCAAGCATTGGTTTTCCAGAGAGAAGCAATGACACCCAGGCAGTTATCTGGGTGCTGCCCATTGACATGCTCGCTGATTACTAACACAGCATGGCATGGAGTCACTTAACCACAAATAAATATTTTGGGGGCATCAACCATGTGCCAGCTCTGTTTTACCTACCAAGGCTTCGAGGATTATACAAAACTGACAAAGCCCTGCTTCCAGAGGCTGTATAGTCCAGGAGACAATTTGGTTAATAATGAGATAAAAATGTATGTCAGGTGCATATAAGCACAAAGAAGGAAACACCAGTTACGTAGACCAACAGTGACACTATTTGGGGAAGGCCATATAACAGAGTGAATGAGGAGTGCCTCTCTCTCTCATTTGTTCACTGGGAAAAATTTATACAGTACTTCTGACTTAGAGAAGGCAATGGCACCCCACTCCAGTACTCTTGCCCGGAAAATCCCATGGACAGAGGAGTCTGGTAGGCTGCGGTCCATCGGGTCACTAAGAGTTGGACATGACTGAGAGACTTCCCTTTCATTTTTCCCTTTCATGCATTGGAGAAGGAAATGGCAACCCACTCCAGTGTTCTTGCCTGGAGAATCCCATGGACAGGGGAACCTGGTGGGCTGCCGTCTATGAAGTCACACAGAGTCAGACACGACTGAAGTGACTTAGCAGAGAGCAGAGACTGACTTAGAATGTAGTAAATTACATTTCATAATGAAAGAAGTTTAATTAAAAGAATAAACCAGTCATCGATAGTCAGTATAGTAGAAAGAATATGGCGATTTAATTAAATATTTATCACATTGTGTTTCAGTTTCCTAAACCAGAGTGCAGAGCTTACCTGATAAGAAAGCAGAGCTTTTGGTCAAGTTCACTGGGTTCTGGGGCTTCTCTTCCTCCTGATTGGCTCTGGGAACCTTCTCCAGCAGCTTGGGGTGTGGTTCGCTCTCGGGAATGCTCAACTGGATGGAATTCACCTGCGATGGGGGTACCAGGGGTGCCAGTCAGGCTTGTCTGTCTTTCCCAGATGTACTGGCTGCCCTCTGCTCTCCTCTTTCTTCACTTGTTGGCAGAGGAAGCCTCACAGCCCCACTCATCGTCTGGTGTGTGAGTTCAGCTGCTGCAGCAGCCTGATAAGGAGTCCCTCGACTGTGTTCCCAGCTCAGTGGCCATGGCAGGCATAGAGATTTATCCTAGAACAGGGTTTGGTATCTCCTCACCTTGTCTACCTCTCCTTCCTTCCAACATGCCACTTAAGAGGTGGTGATCACTTGTAGAGGTGGTGGTTGCTGTTTAGTTGCTAAGTCATGTCTGACTCTTTTGTGACCCCATGAACTGTAATCTGCCAAGCTCCTTCTGTCCATGTGATTTCCCTGGAAAGAATACTGGAGTGCGTTGCTGTTGCCATTTCCTTCTCCAGGGGATTTTTCTGACCCAGGGATTGAACCCAAGTTTCTTACATTTGCAGGCAAATTCTTTACCATTGAGTCAGCTGGGAAGCCAAGGCAGAGAACTGCCGTCAGCAGCTGTCATCAGAGTCTGCTGCTGCTGCTCAAGCGTGGAGCCCTTCCTTTCAGAGTTGACTCTCAGCTGGCATTTGCTTGAGAATCACTGACTTTGACCCTTGATTCAGTTAGCTCGCTTATACCTCTTTCACCATACCCAAAGAGTACTCTTTTTCTGAAAGAGTTTACTCAAATTATTCTGTCTAGCATGGGCCCTTAGAGATTTGTTATTCTGTTGCTAAGTCGAGTCCAACTCTTTGCAACCCCATGGATTGTAGCACACCAGGCTTCCCTGTCCTTCACTATCTCCTGGAGTTTGCTCAGACTCAAGTCCATTAATTGGACATGCCATCCAACTATCTCATTCTCTGTTGTCCACTTCTCCTCCTGCCCTGAATCTTTCTCGGCATCAAGGTCTTTTCCAATGAGTTAGCTCTTCGCATCAGGTGGCCAAAGTATTGGAGCTTCAGCACCAGTCCTTCCAATGAGTATTCAGAGTTGATTTCCTTGAGGATTGACAGGTTTGATCTCTTTGCTGTCCAAGGGACTCTCAAGAGTTTCCTCTAGGATTATAATTCAAAAGCATTAATTTTATAGACCAGCAGAAATATATACCTCGTCTTAACCCTGGCCTCTTCCCAGTGCCCATTTGAAGAAAGGGGCTCCCTTCCTTGAATATCTAAGGGACCAGTCATCTCTAGCCTACAACCTTAGGCCATGGGGCTCATTATACAGATTAAGTCTAAACAGGGAAGGGAGAGTCTCCAACAACCTTCCCTGAATATTTTCACCTGTTTAACTTATAAAGAGGTGAGATATATATTTGAAAAATAATTTGATTGATATGATTCCAGATAACCGATGGGTAAGATGAATATGTTGGTTGTTTTTTTTTTTCCTAGATTTCCTTCCCTAAGTGCTTTTAAAATTATTATCAATATCATTTCTATAGTTTTGTGACTTGTCTGATTCCTGCTCTTTCATTTCTATAATTGGATTCTTTGTTCAACTCATCCAAGAAGTCAGTTATTCAGTTAGGTGTTGGGCAAACATATACTTGTCTTAGCCAGATGCTGTTGAAGTCCATCACTGGGAAATGAAGCATTTTAAAAGTTGACCAAAAAAATTAATCCCAGGTTAACTTGCTTATCACAGTCTTTCTAAAACGGCAGTAATTTAGTTTCAAATTTTAAATTCATCCAACAAATATTAATTGAGCGTCTACTATATGCTAGACACCGTTCTAGAAACTGGAGATTCAGCTGTGAACAAAAAAAGCCTTTTGTATGCTGACTTTCGTCTGTTAGAAGGTGCCAATTATAGTATGCTCTTTGCTTCATCTCCATCTGTCTTTGTGGGACAAATAGAGTTATACAGACACAAAAGATAACTCTTTCGAATGGAAACTGAGCTCTTCAGCAGTATGCTTTATACTGTGTTGAATGTGCCACTTCATATTCTTTAGGAAGTTGCTGGGCTGCACATGTTAAATAAATAATATAAGAAAGTGAGTGAAGACCTGTATCTTCATCAGTGTCCATTATTTGAAAAGTTCACATTATTATTCCGGTTTCCTTTGTGGGATTATTTGTTTTTTTACATAGTCAATCAGTGAGCATTTCTTGCCCACTTATTACAACTCTGGAACTGCAGTGCTATGTAACAACGGGTAGCAACATGCTTCCTCTGAAGAGGAAAAGAGAATTCCCTCACTACCACTGTGCCAGGATTTGCAAAGTAGCTCTTTTTTTTTTTTTTAAGGGAGCAATATACTCTTAGTGTATTTCTCTCTCTCTCTTTTATAAAATAATTTTATTCTGTATATTTTTAAATTTTTTAATGTGCTGAGACTTCGTTACTGCCCTGGCTTTTCTCTAGTTCTGGCACATGGAGGCTACTCTCTAGTTGCACTGCACAAACTTCTCACTGCAGTAGCTTCTCTTATTTCCTAGCACAGGCTTTAGGGTATGCAGTCGTCACGGCATGTGGGCTCAGTATTTGCACCTCCTGGATTCTAGAGCTCAGGCTCAATAGTTGTGGTGCACAGGCTTAATAGATCTACGGCATGTGGCATCTTCCCAAATCAAACCCTCATCTCCTGCACTGGTAGGCAGATTCTTCACCACTGAGCCACCAGGGAAGCCTGCAAAGTCAATCCTGATGTCTCACATTCTCCCAGAGAATTGCCCAGTTGTCATATGTCTGGGCCCCCAGCTGTCTAGGAACTAAAAGAAGTATTCATTGCACTGAAGATCAGAGTTCAAAAAAATGATGGCCATTGTTGGCTGGAGCACAACAGTTTCATTGCATCTATTTACATCCTGTTCCCCATCCCCTCACACCCTTAGTAAGACTTTCAAACCAGATTGAGTGTTAAGAGACCCCCATATCCAAGCTATGCCTATTTATCTTTTAAATGACACCTTCTTTCCTAGAACTGCCTGAAACCTGAAGAATTTCCTCTGCAAAACTGAACAAGGTTGGACCATCCTCCTTTCGCTCCTCCATAAGGGGTGATTCTCTGGAATTCTGATCTTTGACTAGATTCAGTGCAAGTACAGATACTCCACTGAGGGTTTAATACTTGGACATTTCTCCTAAAGTATATGCTATCAACTATGCTCAAAGCCAACTAAATAGAAAAACAGAGTAGAATTTTCTTATGTGACTTTCCCCTCAATACATTATTAACAGAAATAGAGTGAGCCATAAGTAGATATTTATTAGATTTGTACAGATCCATCCACACTGTACTCTGGTTCTGATCTCTCTGGCCCTTCAATCTGGCTTCTTGGAAATATCTTTCACTCAATCAAATTGAAAAAATTTTGGTTTACTAAAGATATTCTTAGAAATAAGAACTGATGCACATCAATGACTTTTTAAATGTATTTAAAATTCAATCCTGTTTCAGAGAAAATGTAAAGTATTATTACTATCGTATTAAGAGCTAGCAGAAGTAGATACAGGGCCACATTTTTCTGTATTTGGAAGGCTGAAGTATTCCTGTGATAACTGCAAAAAGCTAAATAAAGTGTCCTAGTTGAATGGCTGATGTTAGTTCTGAAAATTAGGCATTTATAGATTTTTGCCTAAAGCTCTTTCGTAACATAATAAATGCAAATATTTGGCCATCTTAGACTGAATCCTAATTTGTCCATCCCTCTCCCCCCAGAGAAAAAGGAAATTATTATTGGGTATGAAATAGCTGTTTCTTTTATCTGGCTTTCTTATCTGTGATTCTTAAATGATGATGCAACGTATTGCCCTTTCATCCAATGGACCTTAAAATTTGACTAGATCCCAGAAAGTTAGTAAACTTCCCCAGTGGCTCAGTAGTAAAGAATCCACTGGGTTTGATCCCTGGGTCAAGAAGATCCCCTAGAGAAGGAAATGGCGACTCTCTGCAGGCAAGAGCCTGGGAAACCCCTGGACAGAGGAGCCTAACAGGCTATATAGTCCATGGGGGCACAAAAGAGTCAGAAACAACTTAGCAACTAAACCAACAAAAACAGCAAGTTAGTGAAACGGTTCCCTTCATCTCCTTCAGACTAATATTCATCCAAGATTTTAGCCTTAGTTGAGAAGTAAACATTTTCCATACCTTAGTTTCCTTTGCTGCAGCTGCTGCTGCTAAGTGGCTTCAGTAGTGTTCGACTCTGTGAGACTCCATAGAAGGCAGCCCACCAGGCTCTCCCATCCCTGGGATTCTCCAGGCAAGAACACTGGAGTGGGTTGCCATTTCCTTCTCCAATGCATGAAAGTGAAAGTGAAATCACTGAGTCCGGTCCAACTCTCAGCGACCCCATGGACTGCAGCCTACCAGGCTCCTCCGTCCATGGGATTTTCCAGGCAAGAGTACTGGAGTGGGGTGCCATTTGGTTTCCTTTAAGATCTCACAAATTACAGTGCTCCCAAAGAAATTTTCAGTAAAAATTCTCAGCTACAACAATGAAGATTTCTGAAAAAATTATGGTGACTCATCATGACCCTCTTCCTACATGTAAGGAACTGCATTGGCAGGTCCCCATTCATTAATTCATGGAGAGCAACATCTCCATGTAAAAATGAGAGGATTTCATCAGGGCTCAGCACAAAGCTTATCTGTGGCCAAGCTGAGTTTAAGAAATAAATATTGTAATGAAACTATAAACTGACTTTTTTTAGCCATTAACTACCAGGCTGTCCTTTTCCTGGACCTCCTCCATCTGTAACTGACATATTTAGACTATTGCCCTTACTAAATGGGCTTCCCAGTGGTGGTGCTAGTGGTAAAGAACCCTCCTGCCAATGCAGGAGAGGCAAGAGACATTTGACCCCTGGGTTGGGAAGATCCCCTGGAGGAGGGCATGGCAACTTGCTCCAGTATTCTTGCATGGAAAATTCAATGGACAGAGGAGCCTAGCGGGCTACAGTCCATGGAGCTGCAAAGAATTGGACATGACTGAACACATACACCCCACCATCCTTACTTTATAGATGGGTGAAAGTTCAGATGTCTCCTTGAATTCCTGGGAAATTACTGATTGCCAAATACATGAGGTTGTTTGGTGTATTACAAAAGAGTCCTGTGTGGATAGACACAGTTTCCGTCTGCTCACTAATATGTCTGTGGTGCCCAGCATAGGCACTCAGTGTTGTTAAGTGAATAGATGAACCAGGATGTTGACATGACACTTTACGGATGGTCTGCTACGAGAAACACTAAGTTATTTTAGGTCACTGATGCAATAAAATTGGACTTGGAGTTGGGTAGCAAGGAGAGGACCTGAGTTCAAATACAAACGAGACCACTGACTGATTCACTCATGCTTTCAACTGAAGCAAATTTTCAGGGCACAGCTTTCCCCATTAGAAGCTGAAAGGGTTGTGCTAAATGTACTGAGTGATCTCTGGTTTCCTGGGCTTACATGTTCCTTGTTTGGGGCAAGCTCTTCTATTTCCAGCTGGGCAAAGTTCTATGTGGTCTGATGCTCTGTGGCTTCCTCCACAGCCAGTCTTGGGAAACCTTTTCTCCTTGTCTCCTCTCTCAGCAAAATACACTACCAATGCTATTACCTCTAGGACTGTGAAAGGAAATTTACTGGAAAATAACCTGGAGTTTGTCATATTTGTGGAATTAATTACAAGCACCAAAGAAATTACGTACACTTCGGCATTTTCTGGCTTAAAACCCTGTTTGTACTTAAAATATTTTTATTTCTGGATGCCTCTGTACAGTCATTTAAGCTGACCTCATCTTAGGCTGGTTCTCCTTCCCCTCCTTCTTCCCCACTCCCCTCCTCTTCTTTCTTCCCCTGTCTTTCCTTTCCCTTTCGCTTCCCTCATTGTCTCTCTTTCCCTCTATCTGTACAATTTGTATTAGTTGTCTATTCCCACTTAATTCCTAAAATCCAACTCCCCTAAATCTCTAATGATATTAAGGGGCCCAGCAGTTCCTCCTGGAGAAGCTGCATGTCTGTGGGGGTAATTTGGGCACTTCTTTGGGTGTATTTGCCTCTTGGGTTCCCAGCTTTTTAGGGTTGTCTCACTTCTCTGCAAACCATGTTTTTTTTTTTTCACATTCTCTCCCTTCCTGCCCACCCCTTCCTGTCTTGTGCCCCTTCCACTCCTGGATTGTTCAGGTGAGCCTAATCCCACAATCTTCGCGCCACGTCTAGTCTGAACCTTTCTAAACAGCCATTTCAACACAGAGGCTATGCACAGAAGCTTAAGTCCTTATCATTTGGAAAGTTAAAGTGACAGATGATTTGATAAGTTGAGACAGCGAGAGAAAAACAGATTGGGGATGAAGGTGAAAAGAACTTAGAGGGGCTCTTCCTTCATCCTTATAAAGTAACCTGCTTTATATCATTCAGACATTCAGCTTCCTTGTAAAGTATCTTCTTTTTATCATTCAGACTTAACTTCCTTCTTTTTATATTTTCCAAAGTTTTAAGAGTTTATCCCTTTTCTTTTGTGTTCTTAAAGAGTAAAGGGTGATGCCGTTTTCTTGAGTCACCAAAGGGTCTTTTATGCACTTGCCTACTCAAATATTTGGCTTGCTTACTTTCACAAGTACCAGTACTTGTGTTAAAGAACCATTTGGCATCAAGGCCCAAGTGCAGATGTCCTATCACATAAGATGGTGCCTCATTCAGAAAATTCAAGATAGAGGGAAATAAATTAACAACATCTTGGCTGCACGCTCCATTCACAACTGTTAATTTAACAGGGTTATGCTTCCATCTCTGAGCAGAGGGCTCCTGGCAGGGACAGCTGCTCCCGTGCCCCAGATTGTGCTGCGTGTGTCCCAGTAGGAGTCCTCAAGAGCAGCAGGAGAGTGGGAAGGGGGCAGTGCATCAGATCACCAAGCAGTGGAGGCATGGCACTGGGAGGAGGAAGCAGAGGGGGCCCCTCCTCAGAGTACTCATGCACTCCTGCATTCTCTGTGGGAATACACGTGCAGTTAATTGAAAAAAGGAAAAACCTGCCTTGAGTATTACTGGAAATTTATCCATCCTGCTTTTACTCTCAGAGGCAGTTTATTTTCAAAACTACTTTTGTATTCCCGTGAGCATGTTGATGGCTAAGTAATACAGGTCCATATGCTTGTCTGAAGAATGTCAGGTCTACATCATGACGAACAGGATCTGGGTCACTGGGACAGAACTGGTATGACAGGTGGAAACCATGCCTTATGTTGGCCTGCTGTGATTTGCATCCTAAACTGGAGCAAAGGCCAAGGTCAGGCCAAGGTCGAGACTGGGACCAAGCAGAGGACTTGGTACCTGATAAGCATTCTCTAATTAATGGTCTTTTGCTGAATTGTTCACTGCTGTATTTCCCCATTGCCTAAGAAAGTAGTCACAAAAGTTAACTAAACTTATTGTGATTATTTTGCAATATATACAAATATTGAATCATTGTGTTGTACACCTGAAACTAATATAATGGTTATGTGGGAACTATAACTAACCATGGTAGGCAATGACACTATAGTGAATTCTGAGTGCTCACTTGCCTAGGCGTTTCTTTTCATGACTATACCTTTCATTCCTCTTGTCTGATTCAATTTCCATGTGGAAAAAAGTTATTTGCAGCCTATGTTATGCTGTAACCTGATCAAATGGTAAAAAGTTCACATTCTAGACTCTTGCCTTCAGTACTAGGATGGCTCTATGATGATAATATAAAACTAGCTTTAAGTTTAAATTGCTTTGAGAATAAGAAATTGTGATCTAGTGAATATATGCCACTGTTTCAAAAGTGGAAGCTGTGTTTTCTACTCTCTCTGTTTAAAAAGAACTCAAGATTAATGACCATTTTCTGAATTCAGACCTTGAAGGCCTGGTATATTCATTACTGATGCTGGACCACACACAGAGGGAAGTGTATGTTATTTTGTGACTAGCATTTTGAACTCTCAAATCCTGAACAAACCTCACAGAGCGCTGGAACTCATCTGCATTTTGCACAAGATCCTCATGGAATTTCCTGTTTAAACCTTTAACATACTCTTTGCCCCAAACCTACAGGTTTCCTGGTCAAGCTTGAAATCTTGAGGAAACAAATAAACTTCCACAACACTTTTTTAAATCATGAAGTTTCTACAGAGTCGCTCACAAAAACCTGAAAAACCAACATCTTTCAGAGCTCTTTGATGAAAACCTAGGGTGGGTGTGACTTGAATTTCTAAGGTACATCTACAAAAAGGCTGATGTAAGTTTAGCCCAGGAGAGACACTGAGGTGGGAAAAGAACAACAGATAAAATAATGCCAGTGATTCTGGAAGGCCAAAAGGACATTAATTTTTCTGTAAAATAATGTGTTCTCTCCCAAGTTCTTTACTAGGGAAAGAAAGGAGGCTTGGTTTGAATTTTCAGAGTACTGCTCTTTGCTTAACTCCAAGCATGGTGCCTAGCACAAAATTAGTCATTCAATAAATATGTGTTGAATACTGTGATCTGAAGGAAAAGAACATTGCTCCATCTCTCCTTTTCCCCTTCTTTTCTCTATAAAGGTTGAAAAAAATGATGAGGACCAAAAGATTGAACAAGATGGCATCAAACCAGAAGATAAAGCTCATAAGGCCGCGACTAAAATTCAGGCTAGCTTCCGTGGACACATAACGAGGAAAAAGCTCAAAGGAGAGAAGAAGGGTGATGCCCCAGCCGCCGAGGCGGAGGCAAATGAGAAGGATGAAGCTGCCGTCGCCGAAGGCACGGAGAAGAAGGAGGGAGAAGGCTCCACTCCCGCGGAAGCGGCCCCAGGCGCCGGCCCCAAGCCCGAGGAGAAGATGGGCAAAGCCGGCGAAACTCCTTCCGAGGAGAAGAAGGGGGAGGGCGCCCCCGATGCTGCCACAGAGCAGGCAGCCCCCCAGGCTCCTGCCGCCTCGGAGGAGAAGGCCGGCTCTGCTGAGACAGAAAGTGCCACTAAAGCTTCCACTGACAACTCGCCGTCCTCCAAGGCCGAAGATGCGCCGACCAAGGAGGAGCCTAAACAAGCCGACGTGCCTGCTGCTGTCACTGCTGCTGCCGCCACCACCCCTGCTGCAGAGGATGCTGCTGCCATGGCAACAGCCCAGCCTCCAACGGAGACTGCGGAGAGCAGCCAAGCCGAGGAGAAGATAGGTGAGCGACCTACAGGGTCAGACGCCAAGATGGGGGCGGGGCGGGGCGGGGGCAGGCGGCCTATCCGGAAAGCCAGGCCACCTGTGCCATCAAGACAGAGGGGAAAATTCTCGAAGGTGTTTTCAGGAAATCAAGGGAAGCTGCACTGAATTCCCCAAAGTGACAGGAGCTAACTCTGCCTACTTACATTCCCAAGTATTTCCAAGCCTGAGCGAGAACTCAGGCAGGTCTGTGTAGCAGCCGGTACTAGATAGTCTGGCAATTGCCTTGTTAATTGAATTCGCATAAAAAGTAAAGCTAAGTAATCCTGGTTGGGGGGTGGGGAAACCCACAACATTCTGTGTGTAGGATAGACTTCGTTTAATAAGTTATTACTGTGACTACACATATTTTATGGATGGGAATTAGCTAATGTGATTATCTGGCTCTAGGAAATGCCTGGTATAAATACAACCAACTCCCTATTGATTCAGATGATGTAGTTTGTGAATTGCCAGCAGCAAAAACATAATCTCAGACCACCTTTTGCTGTCCCACAATATGTTTCTGGGCCTTCTCCCCACCATCAATTGGTGAATAGTGTACATATGTGTATGTACGCTCAGAGAATGTTAATGGTAACATTAATTGGGGTCAAACTAATTAGGAAAATAAGTCTGTTGATCTTGCCAAAAACAAAAGAAAACTCTCAAGTATAGAACATGTTGTGAAGTCAAACAGAAATTATCATTTTATTATTAAAGATACTACCTTCTACCATACGCATACATGGTTGAGGGTTGACTCTGCTTATTAAAAGGTACTAGGTTCTCTTTGGTTTGGAGGGCTAACTTGGAGTTTTTTCACTATAATTGCCCAAAGAGCCTGTGAAGTATTGGAATAGGGCTTTCCCAGTGCAAGATAAACTTAAGGGAACTTCACCCCGCAACATGACCTGCCCCTCACCCCAGCATATCCACAGAGGTGAAGGAGGTCAACAGTTTTCAAAGTCTTTCTCTGGCCTATATGACACATAAATATCTTTCAGCCCCAGATCTTAAAGATAAACTTACTTCTGTGCCTGTTGAAAAAATTGGGTTTACTCTTTTAAGATTTCGTGGTTTAATGCATGTTGTGTCTAAGAACCCAGATTTGGACTGGACCACATTGTATCCTTGGGAAAGGACCTAGTCCACTAGGATGCTCTGGGAACTGTCTTGCCATCTGACCATTAGATTGAGAAAGTAATTACTGGACACTTGCCATGAAATCCACTTCTCCACAGTAGATACTACATGATGGTGCAAGATTATTCTAGATATTTTCAGGTCTATGTCTTTCATCTTACTCCCTAAGTTCTGTAAGAAGCCAGAGTGTATTAACCATTATTATTATTAGCATCTCTAACTTTATCTAACTTCAGATAAAGTGCACATCTCTTTCTACCAGTGACTCATTTTAAATCTTTATTAAATCTTTATTCTAACTACATACCTGCCCCAGGGGCCACACCTTGAGGTTTAAGAAGATGGGACTATTTTCCTGGAAAAGGTAAGGCATGTGATAGTGATGGTTTTGGTTTTAATTTACTCAGCAAGACAGATCTTGTTAACAATTCTTCTTGAGGTGTAAGTTCTAGCCTTAGGCATGATGGCTGGAAGTCATGTTGCATATGATAGACTATCTATTAGGTAATTTTCATACATCCTAGAAATTGATGATTTAAATATAGAAAATATTTGATACTGCTCAGATCATATTTTTAAACTGGGTTTTCTGAAGTTTTAAGTAAAGACAGAAGCATATAATGTGATGAGGTAAATGCTCATGATCTGGATTAATAGAAAGGAGAATTGCTTGAATCAATGAAAAGTCTAAAAATAATATATTTTAAAGGAAGTTCAGTTTTATTATTTTTCAAGTTAGAATAATTCCAATGAGTTAATAAAATATTTTAAGTAGTTACATGGTCAGTACATGTCATGTGATAAATGAAAACTGGACAATATCAATTCATAACTGGACAGTTCAATTCTTAATCATTTGTTTACACATTCATATAGTCTTCCTACAGCCTTTCTTATGCCATTTACTTCTTTTGTTAAAAATGTATCTGGTCAGTGAAAGCAAGTAGAGATCATGCACTGTCCTAAATTTTACAATTTCTGCCTGAAATATGTCTCAGTCTGAGTTTCGTATGTACACTGAAAGGTAATTGATAAGTATAGGTGAAATTCAATTTGAAGCTAGTCACAAACGGCACTTTATTTTACATTGTTTCTGAGCTTAGGTAGGTATTGTCATCTTGGTTATATCTTCAAATGCTGCCTGTGGTTTCTTCCTGGACTGATGTATCTATTAGCCTTTCCTGCTATAGGTGACAAGCACAGATTACCCTGATGTAGCAAGTGTCATGGAGTTGTAGAAACTAGAAGTGACAAGGAGATCCATCACACACATCAAGCCCAGCTTCCCATGGGCCCTGCACCACATTCTCCTCTGATTCTTATTGGATTTCATTCTAATCAAGGATAAAAGAACAATATTCCTAATTCATCTCTATTGCCTGGGAATAGATGGCTACCCTGGGTTGCTTTAGAATTCTGTGACTGCCTGCAGGGGTGGAGAGAGCAATCTGAGAAGGTTGGGTGGGGTTGGGGGCAGAACAAGCTGCAAGAGAGAGTCAAGATAAAAATTGCTGTCAGTGAGTGAGTGAAGTCGCTCAGTCGTGTCCGACTCTTTGTACCCCCATGTACTGTAGCCTATCAGGTTCCTCCGTCCATGGGGTTTTCCAGGCAAGAGTGCTGGAGTGGATTGCCATTTCCTTCTCCAGGGAATCTTCCCAACCTAAGAATCGAACCCGGGTCAAAATTTAGGAATCAGTTTGATCGCTGCTGCTGCTGCTGCTGCTAAGTTGCTTCAGTCGTGTCTGACTGCGTGCGACCCTGAAGACGGCAGCCCACCAGGCTCCCTCGTCCCCAGGATTCTCCAGGCAAGAACACTGAAGTGGGTTGCCATTTCCTTCTCCGATGCATGAAAGTGAAAAGCGAAAGTGAAGTTGCTCAGTCGTGTTCAACTAGTAGCGACCTCATGGACTGCAGCCTACCAGGCTCCTCCATCCATGGGATTTTCTAGGCAAGAGTACTGGAGTGGGGTACCATTGCCTTCTCCAAGTTTGATCACTACTTTAATACAAATGGAAATTCTTTCTAAATTATAAATGTTTGGTTTATTTTACTACCTTTATATTAGTGAGTTTATAACAGATGGATCTCAATTGCAGTAGGACTTTGGAATTTTTTTAATCCCCAACCATATCTTCCTATCTCTGCTTTACCACTCTGCCTGCACATCCTCTGTATATCTAAGGCAAAAAATTTTCTGTGCATTTCTGATGGTGATTCCTTTATAGCAGGAGGAGTGTTTATGTTATCTTTATGGCACTGTCCCCCTTCAACCATAAGGAGAAAACCTTCAACCCTCTTTTAATGACAGTGTCTTTGGTGTCTCTTCACTGGATAGAATCACTGTGCTCAGTGATTCTCGGGGAAAGAATTGTCTGCTGTGTCTCATCTTCCCTATGATAACCTGCTGACTTTCCCTGACAAAAGACACCAATATTTCTTCTCTGACTATTCTAAGTGATGTCATACTACTAAGGGAACACATCCAGGAAGCTAGAAATTAAGATGTTGACTGAGTGACCTCCACAGGGTACTTGACTGTGGGAAGTAGGATGTATTACTCTAGGTTATGCTACATTTTCTGTATGTTGAATTTGGCTGCATCTTATTGTCATGGTCTCTTTACCTTTCTAATTGGGGTCATCAATAATGATCTAGGAAAGAGAGGAGTTCTATTTATCATCCCTCTGAATAGAAATTCAGTGTCTTCCTACCTCTCTTCTTCCTTTTTCTGCCTCCTTCTTCCTTCCTTCCCTCCCTCTTTTCCTTTTTTGTTTTTTCCTTTTTGCCTTTCATTTATATTAACTTTCTACCATGCCAAGCATTAAGGTCACAAAGATGAATTAGCTATGGTTGCTGATCTTAAGGAGTTCTCATTCAGTAATAGAATGGGATGAAATTCAAGCAGTAATGTTGAAAACAATCACAGTAATAATCTCAACTCATTTGAACTCTACAAAAGTATGTGGAGTACCTTTATATGCCATTGCACTGTGGGACAAAATATGGATGAGATAGCACTTCATGCAGTTGGGCTACATGCTAAAAAAGTTTTTAGTAATATGTGTCTCTATAACCAAATTATTAGAAAAAGAATAGCTACAAATTTTATAGCTTCTGAAATGATAATTATGTGTAAAAAAAAATGAAATACCCAACCTGTTTCTAGAATTGGAGAATTTTTTTACATTCCCCATAACAAAATGTTCTGAGGCCCAAGGTATCCATCCATAATAGTCTTAGCTCCCCAAAGGATAGACTCACTTCCACAGCACTGTGTTACATGTGAGATTTCCCAAGGATATTTACACTTACTTGGCAGGGTGCCTCAGAAGCAGTTTGGATTTGATATGTGGTTTCAACCACTTCCTAAATTTACACACAACTCATAAAGAGTCAAAATTTGGGTTGTGAAAGTCCATAAATGCTGTCTATAAAACATGGGCACCCTGTCAGCTACTCAGTGACACGCTGCTTAAATGCTGTTGATTATTAAGCTTTCATGGCACACTTTTATATTGCTAGAGTAATCATTTTTATTGGCTTTTCTTGACAACAATCCAGTGGTATTTGATAATGTTTTTCTTTCTGCTTTTACATTCTGAAAATAGGAGCAAAGTAAATGGATATATTGCCCATAGACACAGTGACAGAATAAGGGTCAAATTGATAGACCCCTAATTCTAACCTTAGCCTTGCAGTTCTTTACCTCTCTTTTATGTATTATCTCAATTCATACATTTTCTCATATCTTAGCAGCTGTGACAATTTCTGATTATCATCAAGAAATCCCAACCAGGTCGTAGGACATTTCTGTGTCCTGCGCTCCCAGTAAGATAATGCTGAGGAGAGAATGTTGGACCCAAATAAGAAGACCAGGGCTCTAGCCTGAATATCTTTACTAATCAGACGTGGGATACTAAGCAAGTCATTGCTTCTCGCTGGGCTTCAGTTGTTTCATCTTTTAGAGAAGGGGCTAGGAGACTTGGTTTCTTAAGGTTTTTTTCAAGGTTTAAACAATTAAGTGTCAGACCCTATGCTATGTGGGAATTATTCCATTTAATCATCAGAAGCATTCTGTAGTATAAGTGTTGTCATTTCCCACTCCCCTTTTGCAGTTGTGAAAACTGAAGTTTAAACATACTGAGCACCTATCATCTCAACAGATTGCAAGGAGCTGAACCAAGAGCTGAACTCTGACCGCCTGATTGCAGAGATCATTTATTGACTCCTGACACCCAGGGAGAAATGAAGATGAGAGCAGTGTCTAAGAGCCTGAGCTTCCCATCCTATCTAAGACCACCCCACAATTTGTATAATTGGATGCTCAAACCTCTTGTCTGAGAATCATTACTGATCATATTTATAGATGGGTTCGGTTCAGTTCAGTCACTCAGTCGTGTCTGACTCTTTGCGACCCCATGAATCACAGCACGCCAGGCCTCCCTGTCCATCACCAACTCTCAGAGTTCACTCAGACTCACGTCCATCGAGTCCGTGATGCCATCCAACCATCTCATCCTCGGTCGTCCCCTTCTCCTCTTGCCCCCAATCCCTTCCAGCATCAGAGTCTTTTCCAATGAGTCAACTCTTCCCATGAGGTAGCCAAAGTACTGGAGTTTCAGCTTTAGCATCATTCCTTCCAAAGAAATCCCAGGGTTCATCTCCTTCAGAACAGATTGGTTGGATCTCCTTGCAGTCCAAGGGACTCTCAAGAGTCTTCTCCAACACCACAGTTCAAAAGCATCAATTCTTCAGCACTCAGCCTTCTTCATACTCCAACTCTCACATCCATACATGATCACTGGAAAAACCATAGCCTTGACTAGACAGACCTTAGTTGGCAAAGTAACGTCTCTGCTTTTGAAAATGCTATCTAAGTTGGTCATAACCCAATAACTAACCACACTTCTTGCCACAACTTCCTCACTGCTCCATCACCCCAGAGTTGTTAGGAATATTACACTGGTTTTGAATCATGAGTTCTTAGTTTAAAAATTACTCAAGTACTATTTGGTTAGGCCTCAGAGAGCTTTAAGATCAGTTAAAAATGGACTATTCTTAACAGGAATACTACTTACTCCATTAAATATACCAGGAGAGCTGAAATTTAGAAATTGAAGTTTTTGGAACTCAATCAGATTGAAAGTAGTTTCATCTAATCTGGACAATTCCTGCCCTGAATTTAGCTTATCAAAATTAATATCTTTTAAAATTCTTGTTTATATCTTGTTCCTCCATTTTGGCAAGTGCATTTCCAAAGGACCCTGATACTTTATAACAAAAAAAGTGTAAAAAACTTAATAATTAGGACTGATCAGAGAACAATCACTATATCTTCAAACAAAGATTTAAGGTAAAAGATAAGAAGAGATATAGTTTAGCATCAAGAAAATCATATTGTGATATTTTGTATTTATTGTCCATTCTTTCATAGTTCATATTTAATAACTTCTATCACCTTGTAAAAGAAGCCCATAAACAGAAAAGCATGTATGTAGCTCATCCCAATTTAAATTGGTGTAAACTATATTTGGAACTGAAGATCAATATTTCTTAAAATGTAGAATATTTTTCAAATACTAATACATATTCATCAAATATTTTTTCTCTACATACACACATGCACACACACATGTAAACTCAGTTCCAAAGGGATTACAAGGAAAAGAAGGAAGATCCAAGAACAGGAAGAGTTACCTAGTCAGTCCATTTGGCTAAACACAGAGAAAGAATAGAGTCTCCGTTTGAATGGACTAGGAAGCATTGAGTGGATCATAACTCTCATCTTATTCTCACAATCATAGCTTCGTTAAATGAAGAATGAAAAGCTTTCTATAATCAGACATAACAGCAAGGGAAGAAGGAAACTGATAATGCATCTTGAAGCTACAAGATTGGAGCCCTTGAAAGTCTCCCAAGACATATGGTTTATAGCATGCACAAAGAAGGAAAGGTTTGAAACGATGTGGAAATGTTGCCAACCCTTACTTGTGTTTGAATTTTGTACCATAAGAAAATAACTTAATCAGGTGCTGAATTTCAGACCAATTCATAGCATCAAGAACATTTGAGTCGTTGCCTTCTTCAAAAACATCTCCAGCCAGTAATTAATCTCTAGCAATAAAGCTTGGCTCTTTAAGTAACTAATTTATTTTGAGGCTTGTTTAAAAGAATTGCCCATAAATTTTTTTCACAAGGATGATGAATAGCATCAAGTTTTTAATAGATCCAGTATCTTGTAGGAAGTATATAGTACAAGTGCTCTGTATCTTCAGCACAAGAGACTAAACACAATCTAAAATTAAGAGAACTGGATTCTTGTTCAGATCCTATTGATTTCAGGCAGGTTGTCTGCCCTCTGAGCCTAGGTCTAACACCTGCAAAGTAAATGTTTTCAGCTAGCTCTTCTCTGCCTTCTAACTTCAAAAGGCAAGTGTGCAGTGGTAGACTAAAGAGGCATCTGAAAGAGTAGCAAGTGGTTTCTAACTCAACCATTCTCACTTCCGTGTAGGGCCTTGTTTTCTAAACTATTAGATAGTGGGTTTAGGGGGGCAGGGCAGTTAATAGAGAAGTCTTGATAGATGGGCAAAGATTTCAAGAAGAGATAGCAGTAAGAAAATTTATTGTTACCCTGGAGGCCCAGGAGACTGCAAGGAACTCTCAATGGAGTTTTCTAACCCATCTTACACTTAAGGTTGAAAATGAAGAGTTGACGGTGATGTTTTCAGATATGGTTAGACTCTTGCTTTTAACCTCCGTGAGATGGAAAACTACAGCTCAAGTGGCTCTAATTTATTTTCAGTAGTTTCACTTTCATCTGAGATTTAATTTATTATTAATATTTTAATACCCATCTTATTTCGTTAAAGTAATTAAAACAGCTTCAAGAGTATAGAAAGCTTTGGATTCTTATGGAGAGCAGTGGATACATCTGACAGACAATTGTGGTTGTTAAGCTTTTTAAAGATTTTTGTAAATAGACTGTCATTAAAACTTAAGAATGATATGAATAAGGCTAATAAACTTTCCTCCAATCCTTCTATTCACTCTTTAGTCACAATAATTGGATCTTTGACCATCAGTGAAATTGGCTAACAGGCCCAAGTGTTTGGAATTGGGCTCTTGTTCATCCCAAGAAAGGTAGTGTAGCTGATACACAAGTTAGATATGGTTACTCAGCAGTCCTCACATGTGTTTTCAATTTTTGAATCACAGATTACAAGATTGTGGAAGATAAAATATTTTGGTTCAATCATCTCACACCATTCTACTTGGAATGGAAAATGCAATATCTTCAGGGATAAAGGAAGTAACCTAGGAGGGCTACATATCTTTCCTTATGAATCAGGTTCAATACTAATGTTCTTTTCTGTAGGCATATATGTAGTCAAGTAAGTCCTGAGGCTAGTTCTTGGTTTTTTATTTTTTCTAGTATAAGTTGGTAGAATCTTTTGGATTTCAAAATAGAAACCAGAAACCATTAACCTAAATGATCCATTCTGTGTGTGTCTCTTAGAGTGAAGATGAAAATTTTTATAGCTCTACTAGAATATTCTCTTTGTGGTATGAAAAAGTGAAGAATGTAATTTAGATATACTTTAGCCCTGTCTCCATGCCTGTAGCATATTCTGCCAACTCATCAGCACATATGTACACATACAAAGACACACACACATACACATAGATTCAGTATGTAGGAAAGGTCTCCCAAGAGTTCAGGCCATTGGAGAAAATCTAGAAGAACAATGAACTACATATTTTTTCACTCTTCAGGCCAGCAAGAAGTGGGGAATGACTAGGCACATCTGCCTATCTGTAGGAAGGGGTATGTACAGAGTAAAGTCCTTTTCTATGCTGGTTGTGTTATTGAGATGTGTTTGTGAGTCTATATTGAGATGAGGAGAGTTAGGCATTAGTACTAAGGCTCTCTATGATGAAATTATTATGGGTGAAAGTTAACGTCCTTCTTAAACTGATTAGGCTTCCCTGGTGGCTCAGATGGTAAAGCATCTGCCTACAATGAGGGAGACCTGGGTTCGATCCCTGGGTCAGGAAAATCCCCTGGAGAAGGAAATGGCAACCTGCTCCAGTACTCCTGCCTGGAAAATTCCATGGATGAAGGAGCCTGGTAGGCTACAGTCCATGGGGTTGCAAAGAGTCAGACATGACTGAGCGACTTCACTTTCTTTAAGCTGCTTAGGGAAAGGTAGTTCCAGAAGCTTCTTGATGCAGAGTTTCCACTGCTGGATCTTAAAGGACAAGATGTATCTAATAAAAAGGGATACTTTTAGTTTTAAAAACTTGAGAAACCACCTTTCATTCAAATTAACACAAAAATACAAATAATTGTATTTAAGTCATAATTTAGCAGTCGCTTTTAAAGATTAACCCTCAATGGAAAAAGTAGCTCCATCATATGTATTGATTATTGTTGAATCTCTTGCACTTATGGCAAGTGTCAGTTGCTCAGTCATGCCCAACTGTTTGTGACCACATGAACTGTGTAGCCCACCAGGCTCCTCTTTCTTTGGAGTTCTCCAGGCAAGAATACTGGAGTAGGTTGCCATTTCCTTCTCCAGGGGATCTTCCCTACCCAGGGATCAAACTCAGGTCTCTTGCATTGCAGACATACTCTTTACCATCTGAGTCACCAGGGAAGACCATCTTGCACCTATAGCAATGGGAAATAGAAGGTAACTGATAAGTATTTGATGAATGAATGAAGAATGAATGAACAGTGTTATCACAGTAAAAGTCCTAAACTGACCTAAAAGGCTGGTTTCTAACCTCAACCCAATTATAACTTTAAGCACACATATAAATTGCCTAAAACTGTGGGACAGAGTGCTTCCAAATCATTACCATTTCTAAAATAGCTTGATGGTGCCTGTTATGACACATCACAACTTATTTGCAGATTCTAAGTGACAGAGGGAGGCAGACACTTGCTCAAACAGAAAGCTGTGATGCTGTCCACCTGTATTTTATTTTGGAAGCTGAATACACAGGCTCCCTGGAAAGTTTTGTTGTTATTCAGGGGTATACGTCATCCTCAAGGTAGCCAGAATTCATACCACTTAGGGCTTTAGAGACCAATGTGAGCATTTTGCATTATGTTCAGGAACATATTGAAAAACTAGAGGAGACCAAAGCTGCTCCCTCCTGAAAGCAGTTGATTAATTTCATTCCAGCCCCATGAGTGACCTGTGTGTGACTCTTGCCAGTGTGTGACAGGTACACCCAGGGAAGGAATGATTTGCCAGGTCCCTTGGCTTCTTTTCCTCATCTGACATGTTTAAGTCATCTTTGCAAGGTGTTAAGAGTCTATGAACCTGCTGTGCCTCAGCTATAGGCTGAATTGTTAATATGTTCCCAAACCAACAGTGTTGGGACAGAGACCAGAAAATCGGCTTTCCTATTCCTGTTACTGATTCTCCTTTTCCAGAGGAGTGTAAACATAATTTGCCTACAGCTCATGAGCCATTCAAACTACATACCACAGGGAGGTTGGACTGGGAGGCAGAATAATTTTGCCCCTGCATGTAATTTACAGCAACTCTCGTGTATTTATAAAAAGTCAGGAATGGCTTGTCTTTGTGAAACTGTCTCTTATTCATTTTAAAGGGCTAAGAAAGACCAGGGTTTATCAGTGTGGTTGCAGTATTCTCAGATCCTTTGAGGAAGAAAAGCAGGTGGATTCTTTACCACTAAGCCACCTGGAAAGCCCTGGAACAATATCAGTTCCTCCAAAATTATATTGATATAGAACACATAAATATCAACTAATAACTCTCTCATACTTGTATACATATGTAAGTAAGACCTTGAGAACTAAATTTAACATGTGCAGTGATTTCTATTATGGATTGCACACTTATTATAAAGGTTAAGAAAAATGACAAAGTTTAGAATTATAATAATTACTGCTGAAGAGCTGGATGGATATATTGTCCTCAAAGTGTGATATGAATTGAAAGACCTTTTATCTTTTTAGCGATGACTTCAGCATTGGATTGAATTGTGACCTTGGTTAACTTTTCTAACTTCTAATGTAGAAGAATGGTTGCCTCCTTCCTTTCCTCAAATTTTTAGTACAAATGATGCTTTTAATTCTAGGCAGAGCATTGTGAAACAATGAATTTATAGTAGGAGCAGAATAGGGAGTCATTTCTGAAGAGTGAAGCTTTCAAAATTTCTTAGCTGGGCAACATTTCTTTAGATAAGTTTCATATATATATATATATATATATATATATATATACACATATATATGTATCAGTTCAGTTCAATTCAGTCGCTCAGTCATGTTCAACTCTTTGCAACCCCATGAACCACAGCACACGAGGCCTCTCTGTCCGTCACCAACTCCCGGAGTCTACCCAGACCCATGTCCATTGAGTCAGTGATGCCATCCAACCATCTCATCCTCTGTCTTTCCCTTCTCCTCCTGCCCTCAAACTTTCCCAATATCAGAGTCTTTACAAATGAATCAGCTCTTTACATCAGGTGGCCAAAGTATTGGACTTTCAGCTTCAACATTAGTCTTTCCAATGAACACCCCTTTGGGATGGACTGGTTGGATCTCCTTGCAGTCCAAGGGACTCTCAAGAGTCTTCTCCAACGTCACAGTTCAAAAGCATCAGTTCTTAGGCACTCAGCTTTCTTTATAGTCCAACTCTCACATCCATACATGACCACTGGAAAAACCATAGCTTTGACTAGACAGACCTTTGTTGACAAAGTAATGTCTCTGCTTTTTAATAAGCTGTCTAGGATGGTCATACCTTTCCTTCCAAGGAGTAAGTGTCTTTAAATTTCATGGCTGCAATCACCATCCACAGTGATTTTGGAGCCCAGGAAAATAAAGTCAGCCACTGTTTCCTCTGTTTCCCCATCTATTTGCCATGAAGTGATGGGACCAGATGCCGTGATCTTAGTTTTCTGAATG
>SJYC01131739.1:0-17212 GCA_006408675.1 Madoqua kirkii
CACATCCCTTAACAGAAGAATTTTCATTTCTTCTTTAATAAAACTCTAAATCATTATGAGAGTTTAGTCTCAATTTGAGTTTAGATTTATCTTCTTTTCCTGATCATAGGCTTGAGTTGTATTTCTGCTTAAAGTTGAGCGGGAAAGCATGGACACCTATGATGAATGTATCTCTCATGTTTCAGCTGTTACCAGATTTAGAGTCACACAGACTTGAGAAAATATTGTTCTTATTATAAACAAATTTGTATTGATCATGCTTGCGTATGTGTGCTCAGTCATGTCTGACTCTTTGCGACCCCATGGACTGCAGCCTGCCAGGCTCCTCTGTCCATGGAATCTTCAAGGCAAGAATACTGGAGCAGGTTGCCATTTCCTACTCCAGGAAATCTTCGCAGCCCAGGGACTGGACCCAAGTATCCTGTATCTCCTGCATTGGCAGTCAGACTCTTTACCATTAGTGCCATTGATCATGGAGAAATATCAATTTGTCAGAGTTTGTCTTCTGCTCATGGGTTCTACCTCCATCAGTGTGATTGATTTTGTATAGAAAGTTTGTGAGTTTCTTTGGGAATAGTGTTCCATTTCATCCAGTTCCCTTTCATTACTGAGGAACATTGCAGAGTATTGGTTTATTCTCCTTCAATCTCACTGGTGGTATATGTTCAAGTCTTTCTTGGGTAAATTGTTTAAACAGTAGACTTGATGATTCTGGGGTTTTCTAGTGCTTATTGCCTCTTCTGAAGTTTGTGCCCATTTTACAAAAGTGCCAAGTTAATTTTCTGCAGGTTTTGAGGGAAGACTTCCAATAAATAAGATTGATATGGGGAGGAAGATTGTATTTTTTTTCACAAGAATGTTATAATTGTTTCCTTTATTCATTTTTTAATCCAAGCGTTTCCAAGAAGTTTCAAGTCCTAGAAATTTATAGATTAGAAATGTATACTGAGCTCACTATTTACCAGCTGAGCTACCAGGAAGCCCTTAATGTTTACATACTATCTCAAATTGCAAGTGTTACATGTCAAGAACTATCTCCCTATGGTCAAACTCCCTCTAATTGTATTAATATCACAGGGTGGAATTCATGATTCTACAGCACATGAGTTATCCAGCCAGGGATGAAGTGATCATCTTCCTTTCTTCTTAGCACCTCAGATGTTTATGAGGGCTTAAGCTTGACCTTGGTATATTATCTGGTAAAGAATCTGCCTATAAAGCAGGAGACCCCAGCTTAATTGCTGAGTCAGGAAGATCTGCTGGAGAAGGGATAGGCTACCCACTCCAGTATTCTTGGGCTTCCTTGGTGGCTCAAACAGTAACAAATCCACCTTTAGTGCAAGAGACCTGGGTTTGATACCTGGGCTGGGAAAATCCCCTGGAGAAGGGAAAGGCTACCCACTCCAGTATAATGGCCTGGAGAATTCCATGGACTGTGTAATCCATGGGGTCACAAAGAGTTGGACATGACTGAGCAACTTTCACTTTCAAGCTGGACATCCCTACCACGAAACTTGACTTGAAGAGATGGGAAATGCTTCCTTACTATATCCAGAGGGACACTTTCTCTCACCACTGACATTTAGTTCCCATAAAATGGAAAGCATTTATACTTATGTTATATATTTCCTCCTTTTTTATTCCACGTTCCCCTTCAGTTTGTCAGGAAGAGGAGTGTAAAGTAGCAGTGGGGAGTCATGCGAGAGGAAGATGTGGATAACTTTAGTAGAGCAGCTTTTATTGACCTGTGTTAGACCCTTAGGGATTGTGTGTAATTGATTATGTTTTTGTAGTCTTTAAATGTGAAATAATTGGCACTTTTGATTTTAATCTTTCATCCCTAGTGAAAGCATTCTAAATTTTAATTATTACAGTTAAATAACTGCAGTATTCTTGTACACTGTGTCTAAATCGGAGGTCAGCAAACTGTGGCTTGTAGACTAAACCTACTTGACAACTTTTTATTGGAACATGGCCACACTCATTTGTTAATTGTACATGGTTGTTTGAGGAGCAGCAACAAACCTGAGTAGTTGTGACAGTGACTGTATGGCTTGCAAAGTCTAATATGTGTATTTTTCTGAACCTCTATGAACAAAGTTTGCTGATCCCTGGTCTAAATAGTTTCTGTGTGTATATTATTGAATTTATCACTATTATTACCACTTTTATAATTTAATACAGCACGAAATTAGAGTATTGTGTATAACTAGAAGAGGCACATATGTGTCTTAGATTAGAGATCTGTGTTGGTAATTTTGCAGAGATCACAATACAGAAAGAAGTAGAAGGAAAAGGCTATCAGTTTAAAATCAGTGATTGGGACCTTTCTACATAAAGGTAGTATTGATGTGGGATGATAATAAATTAGAAATATCTCTCCTTCAATATTACCTTTATGCACCATTTGAGGTGATGATGACTGAGCATTCAATTTGATTCCCAGATTTTGACACCTATACCTATGTGGAAACTTAATAGATACTTAGAAAATCTAAACATTATGTGAAAATCTATTAGAAGCATACATATTACCCATAAGGAGCTCTATAATCTTCTCAAATTTCACACACAATAGCAATATAGTAGGTCCATGTTTGTTTAAAAAGCACAAAGATTGTCTTCAAAAAGATTACCAATGACAACCAATTGTTACACTGATAATTCACCACTTCCAATAAGAAACCTATATTCAAACATAAAATATTCTTTCTCTTCCACCAAGAGAAAAGACCAAATTTAATAGTTTAATAAGATTATCCAGGTCTCCCCTTCTTTTAGCAATTTTATTCTTTTTATTTTTTTTAATTTCTTGAGGATTTATTTATTTTTAATATAAATTTATTTATTTAAATTGGAGGCTAATTACTTTATAATATTGTATTGGTTTTGCATACATTGACGTGAATCCTTCCCTGGTGGCTCAGAGGGTAAAGCGTCTGCCTGCAATGCAGGAGACCAGGGTTCGATCCCTGGGTCATGAAGATCCTCTGGAGAAGGAAATACCAACCCACTCCAGTACTTTTGCCTGGAAAATCCCATGGACAGAGAAGCCTAGTTTGCTACGGTCCATGGGATAACAAAGAGTAGGACACGACTGAGTGAATGCTTGCTTGCTTGACATGAATCCGCCGTGGGTGTACAGGTTCCCCATCCTGAACCCTCTTCCCACCTCCCTCCCCATACCATCCCTCTGGGTCATCCCAGTGCACCACCAGGCCTGAGCATCCTGTATCATGCATCGAACCTGGACTGCCAATTCATTTCACATATGATAATATACATGTTTCAATGCCTTTCTCCCAAATCATCCTACCCTCTCCCTCTCCCACAGAGTCCAAAAGAGTCTTCTATACATCTATGTCTCTTTTGCTGTCTCGCATACAGGGTTATTGTTACCATCTTTCTAAACTCCATATATATGTGTTAGTATACTGTATTGGTGTTTTTATTTCTGGCTTACTTCATTTTGTATAATAGACTCCAGTTTCATCTACCTCATTAGAACGGATTCAAATGTATTCTTTTTAATGGTTGAGTAATATTCCATTGTGTATATGTACCACAGCCTTCTTACCATTTGTTTGCTGATGGACATCTAGATTGCTTCCATGTCCTGGCTATTATAAACAGTGCTGCGATGAACACTGGGGTGCATGTGTCTCTTTCAATTCTGGTTTCTTTGGTGTGTATGCCCAGCAGTGGGATTGCTGGGTCATATGGCAGTTCTGTTTACAGTTTTTAAAGGAATCTCCACACTTTTCTCCATAGTGGCTGTACTAGTTTGCATTCCCACCACAATGTAAGAGGGTTCCCTTTTCTCCGCATCCTCTCCAGCATTTATTGCTTGTAGAACTTTTGGAGAGCAGCCATTCTGACTGGCATGAAATGGTATCTCATTGTGGTTTTGATTTGCATTTCTCTGATAATGAGTGATGAACATCTTTTCATGTGTTTGTTAGCCGTCTATATGTCTTCTTTGGAGAAATGTCTATTTAGTTTTTTGGCCCATTTTTTGATTGGGTCATTTATTTTTCTGGAATTGAGCTGCATAAGTTGCTTGTATATTTTTGAGATTAGTTGTTTGTCAGTTGCTTCATTTGCTATTTTCTCCCATTTTGAAGGCTGTCTTTTCACCTTGATTATAGTTTCCTTTTGGGGCAGAAACTTTTAATTTTAATTAGGTCTCGTTTGTTTATTTTTGCTTTTATTTCCAACATTATGGGAGGTGGGTCATAGAGGATCTTCCTGTGATTTATGTTGGAGAGTGTTTTATTCTACTGTGATTTTAAGACTCAATTGCTAATCTCTGCTACTGATGATCAGAATCCCAAACATCAATCATTCTCTATTCTCAATACATAATGAGAAGAAGTCACCTCATGGTCTGTTTATGGCTTATAAATATCTGTCTCTAATTCTGGTTTCTTGCTGCTGCTGCTGAGTCACTTCAGTCACGTCCGACTCTGTGCGACCCCATGGATGGCAGCCCAGCAGGCTCTGCCATCCCTGGGCTAGCCACTGAAAAAACTACTCTAGTGGCTATTGTTAGAATAATGCAGACAATCTTCTGTATGAATGAAGCTGTTATGTGTCAGGTGGTACACCTAGGAGCCAGCTGCTAAGGACCTACCAACCAGGCCTATCCTATTCCAAAGTATGAGTTCATTCAAGCTTCAGGTTTTTTTCCTTTTCTACTGTGCATGTTTCCATGGGAACCATCTTGCCCTGAGGCTTTTGCCTGAAATGGAACATGTTATGCCTGACACAGTACTCAGTATTTTATAAGATGGATCTAAAAATGATATCTATATTTTATAGTATAGTGAAAGAAAATAATTGAAATCACATAGACATGTGTGAGTTCTGCCTGTATGACTGTTGGAAAATTAAATTTCTGTGAGCCTTGCTTTCTTTAACTATAAAATAAAAATAGAAAACTCATGTTATTTTTGGAGTTAAAATGGTTAAGTCAAAGACCATAATGTATATAAAGCATTTATCTCAATGTATAATCCATAGTGCACACTCAATATAAGATTAGCTCCCTCTATTCTCATGGAAAAGCTATCTATATTCAGTAAGAACAATCTCATTGTGTAGGCATTTTGTGCTTTCAGAGTTTGAATAATAAACGAGGGTTTGCAGAACTTTTGAAGATGAGAAATTCTTCTAAGACTTGAAAGTAAAAAAAAAAAAACATCTAACATATATTGAACTTTAGTTAAAAGCTTCTCTCTTGAATTTAATGCTATTATAAGGGGCAACTCTGAAGTAACAAATGACACCCCACTCCAGTATTCTTGCCTGGAAAATTCTGTGGGCAGAGGAGTCTAGTGGGCTACAGTCCATGGAGCTACAGCAAGTTGGACACAGCTGAGCGACTGTACATAAGGAGCAAAGTCTCAGGTTAATGAATACTGCTATAGCTGGTAGGGATAGTGTAGTTCTCTATAATGCTACCTGGAAAAAGTTAGAATGTTTTTTGGTTCTTTGATTTAACAGAATCCACTGTAGTTCAAGTCACAAAGGATTTGATTAAAGGATATTACATAGGTTACAACATTTCAGGAGAGTTAGAGAACCGGGCTTAGAGGCTGATGGTATTGGTTCAACAATGAAGAGCCTTTGTTGTTGTTGTTCAGTAGCTAAGTCATGTCCAACTCTTTGAAACCCCATGGACTGTAGCATGCCAGATTCCTCTGTCTTCCTCTGTATCCTAGAGTTTGCTTAAACTCATATCCACTGAGTCAGTGATGCTATCTAACCATCTAGTCCTCTGCCACCCCCTTCTTTTACCTTGAATCTTTCCCAGAATCACAGTCGTCCAGTGAGCTGGCTCTTCACATGAGGTGGCCAAATTAATGGAGCCACCTCCTTACTGATGGAAGCCATCAGTCCTTCCAGTGAATATTGATTTCCTTTAGAATTGACTGGCGTGATCTCCTTGCAGTCCAAGGGATTCTCAAGAGTCTTCCCCAGCACCACAGCTCAAAAGCAAGCATCAGTTCTTCAGCACTCAGCCTTCTTTTTGGCCCAGTTCTCATATCTATATATGACTATTGAAGAAACCATAGCTTTGATTATAGGGACCTTTGTCAGCCTATTACCCCTGAAGAAGAGCCTGCTAGCCCCCAAACTTAGAATTTAGAAAATTCTCTAAAAACAAAATGGATCTGATATCCTGGATGACTAAACATGGCAAATATCTGATAGAGGAATAGTCTGTGCTTGGAAAGCATATGAAGTTAGTCTGGTTTGTAAATAAATTATATTATATATACTGAGCCTGTAGACTTTGAAAATTCTTGGGTGCTTAGGACCAGCCATCAGCTCAGTGAAGACAGTCACAGTAAATTGTATTTTTTTTTTCATAAATCTACTTTAGAACATGCTGGCATTTTGGAGAGAGCAGTACGTCTTGTCTTCATATTCTACTCTGACTCCAGAGTTTCAAACACATCAACAAATAAGAGGGGTATGAAAGGGATAGAAAGAAGTGCAACATTATCTGCTTTACACATATAAAGCCAACTGGAGAAAGCAGTTTTAGACAGCACTGACAGCCAGCCTCCTAATGCTTTACTTGTCTCCTAAGCATATTCCAACCATTATATGACTGGATAATTTCAGGTCTTATTTTCTGGAATAGGCTGTTTGCAACAACAAGGCTGAGGAGAGTGGAGAAACAGAGGGGCTCTTAGTTGCATTTAAGATAGACTCAGTTTCTTCCTCCAAATTTAACAGTTGGGATTAGAGGCTAGGGTTAGGGCAGAGGGGGGCAGTAGTATTACTCTAGAACAATCTCATGAAAGCATGATTCCAAGGTAACGGTAATCACCCTCTAATGTGACACTAATTTTATGTGGTGGTAATTGCTGAGAGATGGGAGAAGGCAATGGCACCCCACTCCAGTACTTTTGCCTGGCAAATCCCATGGATGGAAGAGCCTGGTAGGCTGTAGTCCATGGGGTCACTAAGAGTCGGACACAACTGAGTGACTTCCCTTTCACTTTTCATTTTGATGCACTGGAGCAGGAAATGGCAACACACTCCAGTGTTGTTGCCTGGAGAATCCAGGGACAGGGAAGCCTAGCAGGCTTCCGTCTATGGGGTCTCACAGAGTCAGACATGACTGAAGCGACTTAGCAGCAGCAGTAGCAGCTGAGAAATTAATTTGAACTATATTTTATAAACACTTAAATGTCAAAGAAGGGATTCTCTGGTGACTTAGACAGTAAAGAAATCTGCTTGCAGTGCAGGAGACCCAGAATTGATCTTTGGGTGGAGAAGATCTCCTGGAGAAGGGAAAAGCTACCCACTTCAGTATTCTTGCTTGGAGAATTCCATGGATTGCCTGGTGGGCTATAGTCCATGGGGTTGCAAAGAGCTGGACACAACTGAGTGACTAACATTATGACTACTGAATGTCAGAGAAACTATCTGAACATCATGGCTATTATAGGTTTTCCTTTAATGCCATGTGTACTCAGCCAGGTATTAATGATACTGATAAATATATGCTGTCCAGAGAGAATGGTCCCAGATTATTAATCTTCAGTGTTTCTGGAAATAAAAAGCTGAGTAAATTTAGCTTCCAAAAGGAATGAATTGAGAAGAGAAGATCACCAAGTCTCAGGCCACTTTTGTCAGTAAACTCACTGGAGAGAGAAGTCATGAGTTAAACTTCTTTCCTGACTCTGCTCAGCACTTTGTGAGATCTGTTAAAGTTCCTGATAGTTGTCACACATGTACAGATTTTTAAACTTGTAAAAAGTATATGTAACTTTTACATCTGTAAAAGATAATAAGTTTGAGAACATTCTCCTTATAAGAATTCCCCCTACAGTGCACACGATTTCAGAGTGATTTCTCGGTAAGCTCATTTGAGATAAAATTTGAGTCGTTGTGAGACTGAGTGTCAGATAATACTAGGCTTTATGGAGAAGAGCATGAATCTGTGTGCTAGGTGATAAGAATTTCTGTTTTGAATCCTGAGTGGGAGAAAGGTATAGGAAAGAGAGAGATGAGAGAGGAGTCTGTGTATTTAGAGGGCAGGTGGCTGTAACCACCTTCTCCATACTTTATCTTTGCTAGTAAAATTTACTAAAATGTATTCTTTTTGTAACCTTGCAGACCTCTATATTTGAAATGAATGTAAAAGCATAAAGTGAAAGAGAAGCATATGTGAAACTATAGAAATTGGATGCCGGAGTAATTCTCAGGGCTTAGCAGAAATTTGATGAGACTTAAGTGTTTCTGCACAGAGTTTCACAATGTTTACCTTGCTTTTGAAGTCCGGAAATGCCCCAGCTAACATTTAGGTTGTATGTGTGTATAGGCATACCTATTGTGGTAGAGTTTTCTCTTACCCTCTGATATTGTGTACAAGAAGCAAGATGGGTTTGCCTTTTGTAGAATTACTGAACTGGAGCCAGAAACTTAACACAGTCACTGGCAATGGTCCTTGTCTCTATAAGATGGACATAGATAATGACTCAGCAGGGATTTATAACCATTCATCTACCATTACTAGAATTTGTACAGTCTTCTAATATCACTTGCTGCCACACAGATATCAATGATGGGCTTGTTGCATGGAGGAATTGCTCTGTGGGCCTGCAGGGCAAGGAGAATGAAATGGATTTGATATCAGAGTGTGCCAAGTTGGAGTTTTGTTTGTTTGGTCTGTTTTCTGATTAAGGAATAAGATTTTTGTGCCTATATTATTTAAAAGATACATGTTTCCAATATGCAAGCTTGCATGGATGGTGTGGATATTGTTACACATGTAGAGGTGAACATGTATGAGCAATGACTTCCTTTGTTCCTCAGTTCTGTACTCAATCTTGTTCAATCTAATCCTATTTAACCCACTATTTAACACACTTCCTGTGTTTTCAAATTTCTAATGTGTTTTTTTAAATTCAGATTTCTTTTTTATATCATTGCCTAGTGAGCCTATAGAATTTCCAGGTTTATTGAATTAATAACAATTCTGATTTTACACTTATTGTATAATTTATACGTATCATAAAAGCAAAGTTAAAGAGTACTTTTCAAATTATCAACTAAAGCTTCTTTCCTTTAGTTAGCTTTCATCATCCCTTCTCCCTTCCCTCCCTTCCTCCTTGTCCTTCTTAATTTATTTCACATCAAAACACTTAGGAAAGAGACTTTTCATGCTACTTGGCATGCAGTATTGGATTGACACAAAATAATTATTTGTTGAAGTGAGTGACAGGGTAAAATTCATTTTAAAACAATTTTCCTGCTGGTATATTTTTAAAGTTTTTCTTCATGGAGTTTCTTAACTTCCACTTTCACTTGCGACAGAATTCATACATACGAACACTTTAATGGAATATAGTTTTCTCATATAAACTAGTGGGAATCTATATTTCCATACTTTTCCCACAAAAAGAACAATGATTATGATTTAAGTAGTACTGATTATTCTTTCCCTAGTCCAGGAAGGAGGGATGGGAGCTGAGACTCTGCTATCTCCCAGCTAGTCTTTTACGAATTTTTTTTCCCTAAATCCACCAAGGTAAATGTTATTCTCCTGTTTAAAGATAGAGAGATTAGCCAGCTTTATATAGTCCTCAAAGAAATAATGATATTTTTCCTAATTTAAGAAACTGTATTGTATTATAAAGAATGAAAGAGGGAAAGTCCATATTTTATGCTGTGGCACACACCTCTTAAAGTGCTTTTGAGTCTTTGTTGTGGAAGCTAATTCATCATAAAGTGAGAATTTATGTTCTCTGTATATATCTCCTACATGTAGATGTACATTACATGTATATAAAATGAGTATATGTTTGTGATAGTGTAGATATGTTGGCATGTGTGCTCAGTCACTTTAGTCGTGTCCAATTCTCTGCGGCTCCGTGGACCATGGCTGCCAGGCTCCTCTGTCCATGGGATTCTCCAGACAAGAATACTGGAGTGGGTTGCCATTTCCTTTTCCAGTGATAAAGTATGAAGTGAGTGAAGTGAATGAAGTCACTCAATCGTGTCTGACTCTTTGCGACCCCATGGGCTGTAGCCTACCAGCCTCCTCTGTCCATGGGATTTTCCAGGCAAGAGTACTGGAGTGGGGTGCCATTACCTTCTCCAGATATGTTAGAAATATATGCATATTAATATTACACACATATGATCAATAATTTCATTGCACAAATGGCATAGGAAGAAAATTTCAACAATTCTTTAAGCACATTTAGAAAAACTGAAAATTTGAATGAGTAAGCTTTACTTTCAGCTTCTTCCCTAGCCTCACCCTTCATCAGGTATGTGTTGCTAGGGCAATCTCATGATGTATGGGGGCCACTTTTTATACAACCCAAGGACTCTAGAGACTTTCCTAACCTTTGGAGATTTAGGGAGACACAGTTTCCCACCCTGTGCAAATTTACTGACTTCCTATAACTTCTGTCCCCCAAAGAGTTTGGTTCCATTCTTTACCTCTTTTCAGCTTTCCCAGGAACTCAGAACAATAGCACTGTGATCTCTCCTGCCACTTTACTAAATGTCAGTGGGTAACAAGGGAAGGATCTGTTCACAGCCCCACACTGCTCTTCACCCCCATCCCCAGGCCCTGCATCTATTCCTGCTGTCTTTGAGCTCTAGATCAGACATGTTGCTACATATTCTCCCTGAGAAATGTAGTCATTCTTATGTTCTTAATGTTTCCAGTGGCAAGAAATCCCTTTTATTGCCTGAAAAAAATTATATCATAATAATTTCTTGCTCAGAGGAATGACAAAAAGTCATTAAGGACGTTTGTTTGTTGTAACTGAGTCTCCTTTGGTTCACAGTATGACCTTGATACTTTCCTAATTTTCTGGAGAGTTTGGTGGAAATCTCATCTCTGTAGGTGTCTTTGCCTGGTTCATGTTGACAGTGTTTTCGGGATTATTGGGATTTAGCAGCTAGCTGTAGATATGAGGCAAAAGTATCAGGTCTATGTTGGGTCTCTGATCACAATCTTTTAATAGACTTAATTTTAGAAAAGTTTTAAGATCACAGTAGAAGTGAGTAGAAGGTACAGAGCTTTCCCATATCCCTCTCCCCCTGCCACCTGCATAGCCTCCTCCATTCTCAATATCCCCTACAAAAGTGGTACATTAGAGAATTCTATGAACCCATTCTGACAAAGTAACAACCAAAGGCCATCATTTACATTAGCATTCACTCTGGGTGTTGTACATCTACACATTTGGAAAAATTAATAGCATATATCTGATATCAGTATCATGCAGAGTAGTTTACTGCTCTATCCTCTTTGCCCCATTCATTCATTCTTCCCTCCCCACCAACCCTTTGCAACCGCTGGTCATTTTTACCATCTCCATATCCAGTACTTTGGCCATCTGATGTGAAGAGCTCTCATTTGAAAAGAACCTGATGCTGGGAAAGATTGAGGGCAGGAGGAGAAGGGGATGACAGAGGAGGAGATGGTTAGATGGCATCACCAGCTCAATGGACCTGAGTTTGAGAAATCTCTGGGAATTGATGATGGACAGGGATGCCTGGCATGCTGCAGTCCATGGGATTGCAAAGAGTCGGACACAACTGAGCAACTGAACTGAACTGATTGTTACATTTTTCACAATGTCATCAAGTTGGTCTCATAAGTATGTAGAATTTTCAGAGTGTATACTTTCACATAATAATTAACATTTTAGTTTCTCTATGTTTTTTTTTTAATCCTGATCACATTTCTTCATTAGGAGTTACTGTGAAACAGTTAATACTGAGTAAAGAAGATTAATGATACCATAGTTTTACAGTGTTTTTGTATAACACCACAAATTATTTGAAAAGACCCTGATTCTGGAAAACATTGAAGGCAAGAGGAGAAGGGAATGACAGAGGATGAGCTGGTTGGATGGCATCACTGATTCAGTTGACATGAGTTTGAGTAAACTTTGAGAGCTGGTCATGGACAGGGAGTCCTGGCGTACTGCAGTCCATGGGGTCACAAAGAGCTGGACATCACTGCAAAACTGAACTGAACAATTATTAATTAACCATGTAATCAAGAAAAATGATTTATCTTTAAATATCTTTAATTGAGCCAAGTGTTAGCTGTTGAGGCTTTGACTTAAACTCAGGTTCTCCTATATTTTATGTGGCATTAGTCAGATGAATTCTCTGAGTATTATTTCCATGTACAGATTAGAATAATAACTCATAATGTGCAGAGATATTATAATTAATAAATGAAAAATATACATAAACATCCAAACATCCCATACTGTGTTATACAGACTAGTTGTTAAATTGCTGCATGAATAGGTAAAATAAATATAAATAAATAAATGAATTAACTGAGTAAACATATAAACTGTTATTAAATCAAAATAGGCTGTTCCACTTTTTAATTAAAAGTTTTAAAATAGTATATTTACAGTGTTGGGATCATGACCACAACACTGAATTTGGTACCATTTTAAAAGGAATGCTTGAGATATGCTCAAATTTACTGAAAAGTTGTGAGTACTGTACAATAACATTTCCTTCCTGAACCATTTGAAAGTAACTGATTTTCTGATGTTCTATCATCTCAGAGTACTCATTGGGAAAATTTATATTGATTCAGCACTGCCATCCAACCCATAAATCCTATTCAAATTTCATCAGTGATTTCAATAAAGTCACTTTCATGACAAAAGATCCAGTTTAGAATCACATATTGCATTTAGTTGTAAAATTTCTTTACTATCCTTCAGCCTATCCTTTACTATCCTTCAACCATTTATCTGGCTTTGGTGACTTTGAACCTTTTGAAGATTACAGACCAGTTTATTTGTTCTTTCCAGAATGTCCTTAAATTTTTGTTCTTTTCATATTTCCTTAGAACTGGATTCACGTTATGTACCTTTGGGAAGAATATCACAAGGATTATTGATCTGCTATTATTATTTCAGTCTACCAAATGGCATATAATTTTGATTGGCCCTATTAAAATAATACTACTTGATTATTGATAAAGGAAATATTTGCTTGGTTTCTCTATTGAAAAGAGTCTCTTTCCTCCTTTAAAAACAATATGAATTTTGTGGCAAAGTACTTCAAAACTATTTAAATATCTTTTCACACTTTCAGTTCAGTTCAGCTCAGTCATGTCAGACACTTTTCGACACCACGAATCACAGCACACCAGGCCTCCCTGTCCATCATCAACTCTCAGAGTTTACTCAAACTAATGTCCATTGAGTCGGTGATGCCATTCAGTCATCTCATCCTCTGTCGTCCCCTTCTCCTCCCACCTTCAATCTTTCCCAGCATCAGGGTCCTTTCCAATGAGTCAACTCTTCGCATGAGGTAGCCAAAGTATTGGAGTTTCAGCTTTAGCATCAATCTGCAGTGATTTTGGAGCCCGCCCAAAAAAAGACTGACATTGTTTCCACTGTTTCCCCATCTATTTCCCATGAAGTGATGGTACCAGATGCCATAATCTTCGTTTTCTGAATTTTGAGCTTTAAACCAACTTTTCCACTCTTCACTTTCACTTTCATCAAGAGGCTTTTTAGTTCCTCTTCACTTTCTGCCATACAGGTGGTGTCATCTGCCTTAGGTATCTGAGGTTACTGATATTTCTCCCAGCAATCTTGATTCCAACTTGTGCTTCTTCTAGCCCAGCGTTTCTCTTGATGTAGTCTGCATATAAGTTAAATAAGCAGGGTGACAATATACAGCCTTGATGTACTCCTTTTCCTATTTGGAACCAGTCTGTTGTTTCATTTCCAGTTCTAAATGTTGTTCCTGACCTGCATACCTGCATATAGGTTTCTCAAGAGGCAGGTCAGGTGATCTGGTATTCCCATCTCTTTCAGAATTTTCCAGTTCATTGTGATCTACAGTCAAAGGCTTTGGCATAGTCAGTAAAGCAGAAATAGATGTTTTTCTGGAACTCTCTTGCTTTTTTCGAAAATCCAGGAGATGTTGGCAGTTTGATCTCTGGTTCCTCTGCCTTTTCTAAAACCAGCTTGAACATTTGGAAGTTCATGGTTCACATATTGCTGAAGCCTGGCTTTGAGAATTTTGACCATTACTTTACTAGCATGTGAGATGAGTGCAATTGTGTGTAGTTTGAGTATTCTTTGGCATTGCCTTTCTTTGGGATAGGAATGAAAATGGACCTTTTCCAGTCCTGTGGCCACTACTGGGTTTCCCAAATTTGCTGGCATATTGAATGCAGCACTTTCACAGCATCATCTTTCAGGATGTGAAATAGCTCAACTGGAATTCCATCACCTTCACTAGCTTTGTTCATAGTGATGCTTTCTAAGGCCCACTTGACTTCACATTCCAGGATGTCTGACTCTAGGTGAGTGATCACACCATCATGATTATCTGGGTCATGAAGATCTCTTTTGTACAGTTCTTCTGTGTATTCTTGCCACCTCTTCTTAATATCTTCTGCTGCTATTAGGTCCATACCATTCCTGTCCTTTATCAAGCCCATCTTTGCATGAAATGTTCCCTTGGTATCTCTAATTTTCTTGAAGAGATCTGTAGTCTTTCCCATTCTGGGTTTTTCCTCTATTTCTTTGCATTGATCGCTGAGAAAGGCTTTCTTATCTCTCCTTGCTATTCTTTGGAACTCTGCATTCAGATGCTTATATCTTTCCTTTTCTCCTTTGCTTTTCCCTTCTCTTCTTTTCACAGCTATTTGTAAGGCCTCCCCAGGCAGCCATTTTGCTTTTTTGCATTTGTTTTCCATGAGAATAGTCTTGATCCCTGTTTCCTGTACAGTGTCATCAATTTCCTAGTTCATCAGGTGCTCTGTCTTACACATCTAGCCCCTTAAATCTATTTCTCACTTCCACTATATAAGGGATTTGATTTAGGTCATACTTGAATTGTCTACTTGTTTTTCCTCCTTTCTTCAAGTTAAGTCTGAATTTGGCAATAAGGTGTACATGATCTGAGCCACAGTCAGCTCCTGCTCTTGTTTTTGCTGACGGTATAGAGCTTTTCCATCTTTGGCTGCAAAGAATATAATGACTCTGATTTTGGTGTTGACCATCTGGTGATGTCCATGTGTAGAATCTTCTCTTGTTTTGTTGGAAGCGGGTGTTTGCTATGAGCAGTGTGTTTTGTTGGCAGGCTTCATTCCGTATTCCAATGCCAGATTTGCCTGTTACTCCAGGTGTTTCTTGACTTCCTACTTTTGCATTCCAGTCCTCTATAATGAAAAGAACATGTTTTGGGTATGTTAGTTCTAAAGGGTCTTGTAGGTCTTCATAGAACTGTTCATCTTCTTCAGCATTACTGGTTGGGGCATAGACTTTTATTACTGTGATATTGAATGGTTTGCCTTGGAAATGAACAGAGATCATTCTGTCATTTTTGAGATTGCATCCAGGTCCTGCATTTTGGACTCTTTCGTTGACCATGATTGCTACTCCATTTCTTCTAAGGGATTTCACACTTTAGGTTTATATATTTTTGTTTATTTGTCTATAGATATGACATCTTATTAAGTGATTTATAATCCTGTGCTTATTTTTTTTTAATGATAGTCATGTGGTTGTTTACCTCGTCAGCAGAAACCCCTGGAAACTCGCTTCTGTGTTCTTTTGGCATGACTGTCTTTCTCTAAGCACTTGGTTGTTTCCTGGCACAGCAGTGGATTCCAAGTCTATTTCATACTTTCTGTGCTCTAGCAGTGGTATTAGCTGTATCTCCAAGGAACCCTAATTCCTTTTAGAGGAGAATATATTCAAAATCCACAAAAATCTAGCATATCAGTATGTTAGATATGGTTTCTGCCTTCAGAGTGTTCCTACTTTCAGATTCTTAGAGCTCTGTGTATATGTATGTGTGTGTAGGTGTGTGTGCAGACGTGGGTATGGGTGTATGCATTTTGTGAGCACTTCCTTTCTTGAGCTGCAGTTTGCTTGGGGCAGGTTATATGTCCTTTTAGATGTATTCTACATCTCTCTTTAAAGATTGTACGGCATGATTTCATACTGACATTTCTAATTTTAATTCGATACCTTAAGTTTCATTTCCGTTTTTTCCTCTTTCCATTTCTTCTCTGAGAATGAGAATCCTGGCCCCTAGTTCCTTAATATATTTAGTCAATCAGTTCCTGTGTATATAACTAGTGTCCTATCTTCACGGCCACTTCCCCTCCAAACCAGCTTTGAACCAGACTTTGTCTAGTTTCCCTGGCTTTGTCTCTCACAGCATTGGGCTGTTACTGCTTATGAAACTGCTTTCCCTACTCCTCAGGCTCTGAAATCTCATACCAGACTGCCTACTCATATGAATGCCTTGCTTGTTCCTTATGGGCTCTGAATTCTCTATCTGGCTGCCCCTAAGCATAGAATCCTTCTTTGCCCTTCTCAGATACCCCCTAGCTGGTCTGGAACGCATGCCATCCTTATTCTGCTTGGGCTCTGATTCCACACGGAGGGTTGTTCCCTTTGTAGATAGCTCTGTGGCTTTACCTTCTGCACTTGGACTTCAATACCGTGTACCAGGATGCTGTCAAGTGCAGACTCTGTCTTCATCTTGCTTAAGATCTGACTCCCTGCCTGGACTGCCCCAGTGCATAGATCCTCTCTTCTAGCTCTGACTTGCCATGTCACACTGCCCAGCTCCTCCCTAACTCTTAGGTAGATGTCTTTGTCATCCTTCTCAAAATTCCAACATCTTGTACTGGGCCCCCATGGCACCCCCAGCCCTAGTGTAGATATTCTGTGCTCTGCTTCACTTGGCAGTTGGACAAGGGATTAATTCAAGAAAGAAAAGAAAGTGGAAGAGGAAGAAGTGGAAGAGTCCTCGTACACTTTTTAAAAAAATGTTTTCTTCTAGAAGTTTTATTATTTCATGCCTTATATATATCTTTAATCTATTTTGAACATATTTTTATGCATGGTGTGCAAAAGTCCAGTTTGATTCTGTTGCATATAGTTGTCAAGTTTTTCCAACACTATTTATTGAACAGAGTATCATTTTCCTACTCTGTACTCTTGCCTCCTCCTCATAGATGAATGGCTCATGTAAGTGTGGATTCATTTATAGGCTCTTTATTCCATATATCTATGTGTCTGTTTTTGTGCCAGTACCATACTATTTTGCACACTGTAACTTTGTAGTATATAGTCTAAAATCAAGGAGGTGATAACTCCACCTTTGTTCTTTGTCAAAGATTGTTTTGGATATATTCAGGTTATTTTGTGTTTCT
>SJYC01131746.1:0-15734 GCA_006408675.1 Madoqua kirkii
TTAGAAAATAAGAAGTACAACAGACACAAGAAATGTTTGGTGGTCACAGAACAGGCTTTTTTCCCCTTGCAATTCTTTTATTTCAATCCTATAATCACATTTATGAAGTCTTTAATATGCAATAGATATTTCTCACAATGAAGTAATGCTAATAGCTGGTGTTCACTTTTCTCTGAAAATTTAACTGTTTATATCCAGTGCTGAGTGCTATCACTTGTATGTATAAATGGGGCATACTATGTTAATCACATTTATGAAGTCTTGAATATGCAATAGATATTTCTCACAATGAAGTAATGCTAATAGCTGGTGTTCACTTTTCTCTGAAAATTTAACTGTTTATATCCACTGCTGAGTGCTATCACTTGTATGTATAAATGGGGCATACTATGATAAAAGCTATTTTAAAATTTTAATGGAAAACAATCATCTGCCCTTTGGAGATCCCTTTGCAGACATAAGACATTATATGATTACTATGTATATAAGAACAGTATATACAACAATGATGTTATATGTAGCCATGAAATTAAAAGATGCTTGCTCCTTGGAATAATAGCTATGTCAAACTTAGACAGTGTTTTAAAAAGCATAGACTTTACTTTCCTGACAAAGGTCCATATAGTCAAAGCTATGGTTTTTCTAGTAGGCATGTACAGATATGAGAGTTGGACCATATAGAAGGTTGAGTGCCAAAGAATTAATGCTTTAGAACTTTGGTGTTGGAGAAGACTCTTGTGAGTCCCTTGGACTGCAAGGAGACCTAACCAGTCCATCCTAAAGGAAATCAGTCCTGAATATTCACTGAAAGACTGATGCTGAAGCCAAAACTCCAATACTTTGGCCACCTGATGAAAAGAGCTGACTCACTGGAAAAGACTCTGATTCTGGTAAAGATTGAGGGCAAGAAGAGGATGGGGTTACAGAGAATGAGATAGTTTCATGGCATCCCCAACTTGATGGACTTGAGTTTGAGGAAACTCAGGGAGATAGTGATAGAGAGGTCTGGCATGCTGCAGTTCATGGGGTCTAAAAGAGTTGGACCTGACTTAGTAACTGAACAATATGCAACAAAGATACCATGAGAGAACAAAGAGGAACAATTCTTGTTATATCAGCAACTGAAGTTTTATTAGTAAAAATAAGAAATGTAGGATGTTAGGTATTATGTAGAAGAATGTATAATATTTCCTGCTATATTATGCTGCTGCTGCTGCTAAGTCACTTCAGTCATGTCCAACTCCCTGTGACCCCATAAACGACAGCCCACCAGGCTCTGCTGCCCCTGGGATTCTCCAGGCAAGAATTCTGGAGTGGGTTGCCATTTCCTTCTCCAATACATGCATCCATGCTAAGTCACTTCAGTCATATCTGCCTCTTTGTGACCCTATGGACAGCAGCCCACCAGGCTCTTCTGCCCTTAGGATTCTCTAAGCAAGAATACTGGATTGGGTTGCCATTACCTTCTCTGCTGCTATACTACAGAGAGAAAAGAAAAAGTGAGAAAATGTTAAAAATAGGTAAACAAAGATTTATAACACATCCCATCTTGGATTTGAATAGTTAACATTAAAATAAATACCACAAATACATCTATGATTTCTAATATGCTTCACCTATGATTAAAATACAAGTTTATTATCAGACTCCTAAGCTGGTTTGTTTGGCCACTTTTATGTAATAAAAATGTAATTTTGAACTATAATTTGGTTATATTTAAGATGTGAAAACAAAGTAGATGTGCATTTAATATTTTAAATAATTGTTCAGTATTACATTGCATATTTTTACATGAAGTAATGAAGAAAATAAAAATAGAGCCAACTGTGTTATCTCATGGAAATAACCATTTTTTAGTGCAGAGGGTGCCTACATTGCTTTTCATTCTTAAATGTTCTTTAGTAAAGGATGTCAGTCAAAAGACCGAAGTCAAAGGGAAAAGTAGGAGCACAGCAGCCCTGTAGTTAGTTCCACAGGACAGGTTCTGTAGGACCTCAGTATGCGTGAACATTCTCAGTTGCTCAGTCATGTCTGACTCTGCGACCACAAGGACAGCAGCTTCCTCTGTCCGTGGGGTTTTCCAGACTTGAAAACTGAAGTGGGTTGTTATTTTCTCCTCCAAGGGATCTTCCCAACCCAGGGATTGAACTCCCATCTTCTGCACTGGCAGACAGATTCTTTATCACTGAGTCACCTGGGAAGCCCTTAGTTTGTTTATATAGTACACTCATAAGATTTGGTTTCTTTTATCTTTCTGCACATGTTTGGGTCTTTTATATTTCAGGATTGCAAGTTATGACTAGGATTCATTTCTTAAAAATGTGATAATGCATAGCTTTAGTAAGTACGTAATAACGTGACTAGCAGCTGTAAGGGGACATTAAAGTAAAATGATGCATTTTAAAACCTTATATTATATGAATTACCTTCCTCACACAGTGATCATATAAACTTTCACATATAAAAAGCTGTTTACCTCTTAAAGAATATAGCCTGCTATAAAATAGTATTTGAATTTAAATATCACGTCTGCAAATCTCTGTGAATAGAAAGATCCGAGACACAGTTCTGTTTCTTTCATAATTTCTCATCTTGAAATAATGCCATTTGCAGCAGCATGGATGAACCTAGAGACTGTCATCCTAAGTGAAGTGCTGCTGCTGCTGCTAAGTCACTTCAATCATGTCCGACTCTGTGCAAGCCCATAGACCATAGCCCACCAGGCTCCTCTATCCTTGGGATTCTCCAGGCAAGAATACTGGAGTGGGTTGCCATATCCTTCTCCTAAATGAAGTGAGTCAAAGACAAATACTGTATTACATATACGTAGACTCATTTTGTAAATGAGCTTATTTACAAAACAGGAGCAGACTCACAGGCATGGAAAAGCTATGGTTACCAAAGGGGAAAGGGGAAGGAGGGATAAATTCGGAGTTTGAGATGAACAGATACACATTACTATATATAAAATACATAAACAATGACATTGTGAGGTAGGTGTGCTACCGTAATCAAAGTGATAGTAATTGGTAGTGTCTGTTTACTTTTCTGTCTTGAATTTAACCCAGCTACCCTCTCATCACATTTGGCAGAATACGCAATATTAGTAATTTCTCAGAGTCACCTTTCCAACACAAAGATTGAGATTAGGTAATGCAGGAAATGTGGAAGAACTTCAGTTTTTAAGTCCATTATGGTCACTGATGAGGGGCTCAAGCCAAGTGAATTTGTTCCAAAGCAGGAGCCCAGAAATGCTAATTTGTCAGTGTCATTGCTGTGTCAGCTTGCTGACCCTTGGTCATGGCACTTAAGAGTAAGGAGCATAGTATTCAGATGGCAGGTATCTTACCTTTTTCCTCACAGGTACTCTGCATTCTTTGGGCACAGTGAGGGAATTTTAAAAAATATATATATTTGCTTTCCTAGGAATCTTCTTAGGAGAAAGCAATGGCACCCCACTCCAGTACTCTTGCCTGGAAACTCCATGGATAGAGTTGCCTGGTGGACTGCAGTCCATGGGGTTGCTGAGAGTCGGACATTACTGAGAGACTTCACTTTCACTTTTCACTTCCATGCATTGGAGAAGGAAATGGCCACCCACTCCAGTGTTCTTGCCTGGAGAATCCCAGGGATGGGGGAGCCTGGTGGGCTGCCATCTGTGGGGTCTCACAGAGTCGGACATGACTGAAGCGACTTAGCAGCAGCAGCAGGAATCTTCTTACTTCCTCTTTAATCTTGACATTTAGTTCTCTTTCTTTCTGTAGTTAAATTATTCCCTCCTCTCTTGAGTACTAAAGCCATTCTAGGATATCCCAGAACTCCAAATACTCTCTTCGGGTTCTAGGGAAGTCCAGACATCCAAGACCAAAAATGTGGCTGCTCTGAGGAGATGTAATATGTGAAAGAAAAAAAAATTGTTATGCACAATAAAAAGAACCAAATACAGTGTTTTCAGAATATTTTCTATGAGATTTAGTCAGCAAACATTGCTGACCTATTTTTGTCAGTAAGCAGTCAAAGTGAACAGTCTCAGACCCTAACAAGGGAATGAATGTCCTTTATAGAAAGAATGGTAACATCAAGGAAGAAGGTTCACCAAAAATATGGAAAAGAGATGCAGAGGTATTCAGATTGTCATTGAAAGAAAATGCACACTATTACCATCAGTTGGATTATCTAAACAGCAGGCATTTATCTCTCATACTCCTGCAGGTGGGAAGTCCAAGGTCAGCCTGAAGGCGCATAGTTTCTTACAGGCAGCTGTTCCTCTCTGTGTGCTCACGTGGCCTTTACTCAGTGTGTGCTTCTAGAGAGAGTGCTCTTGTCCCTTTCTATTCTTTTTTGTCCCTTTTTTAAAGTTGCAGTTGATATACAATGTGTCAGGTGTACAACAGGGATTCAGTATTTTATAGATTATGCTCCATTTAAAGTTATTATAAAATGTTAACTATATTTCTTATACTATATAATACCCTTATAGCTTATTTATTTTATAATTAGTATTTTGTACCTCCTTATCTTTATCCAATTTTGCCCCGCCCTCATAACTCTTCCCACTGGTATTCCACTGATATTTTGTTATCTATATCAGTGTGTCTATTTCTATTTTATCATATATGGTAATATAAAATATTTCCTTCTCTGCCTGACTTATTTCACTAAGCATAGTTCCCTTCAAGTCCATCCATGTTGTTTCAATTAGAAAAATTTCATTATTTGACTTCATGGACTAAAGCCTACCAGGCTCCTCTGTCTCTGGAATTTTCCAGGCAAGAATATAGGAGTGGAGCTCTTCTTCAGGGGATCTTCCAGACCCAGGGATCAAACCTGCATCTCTTATGTCTACCTGTACTGGCAATCAGATTCTTTACCCCTAGTGCTACCTGGGAAGCCCCCCCACCCACTACCACCACCACCGCTATTAATTGACAGCTGAGTAACGTTCCATCTGAATGTATATATATGTGTGTATATATATACACACACACACACATCTTCTTTATCGATCCATCTGTTGATGGGCATTTAGGTTGCTTCCATATTCAGCTACGGGAAATAATTCTGCTATAAATATTGAGGTGCATATGTCTTTTTGAATGAGTGTTTTTATTTTCTTCGGAAATATACTAAGGAGTGTATACACCTAGGAGTGAATATACCGAGGAGTGGAGTTGCTGGATCTTAGAGTAGTTCTATTTAGTTTTTTGAGAACCCACCATATTATTTGTCATGGTGGCTGCACCAGTTTACATTGGTAGCAACAATGCACAAGGGTTGCCTTTTGTCCATGTTCTCACCAACATTTTTTATTTGTGGTCTTTTTTGAAGAGAGCCTTTCTGATGGGTGTGAGACGGTATCTCACTGTAGTTCTTGATTTGCATTTCTCTAATAATTAATAGGGCTTCCCTGGTGGCTCAGATGGTAAAGCATCTGCCGGCAATGCGGAGACCTGGGTTTGATTCCTGGGTCGGGGAGATCCCCTGGAGAAGGAAATAGCGATCCACTCCAGCACTCTTGCCTGGAAAATCCCATGGATGGAGGAGCGTGATAGGCTACAGTCCATGGGGTTGCATAGAGTCAGACAGGACTGGGTGGCTTTACTTTCACTTTACTTTCAATGATTAATGATCTTGAGCATCTTTTCATGTACCCATTGTTCATCTGTGGGTCTTTGGGAAAATTCCTATTCTGGTCTTCTGCCCATTTTTAAATTGTATGTGTGTATCTATATATATACATGTATATGTATGGATGAAAGTGGAGAGTGAAAAAGTTGGCTTAAAGCTCAACATTCAGAAAACAAAGATCATGGCATCTGGTCCCATCACTTCATGGGAAATAGATGGGGAAACAGTGGAAACAGTGTTGGACTGTATGTTTTTGAGCTCCAAAGTCACCTCAGATGGTGACTGCAGCCATTAAATTAAAGGATGCTTACTCCTTGGAAGAAAAGTTATGACCAACCTAGATAGTATATTCAAAAGCAGAGACATCACTTTTCCAACAAAGGTCTGTCTAGTCAAAGCTATGGTTTTTCCAGTAGTCATGTATGGATGTGAGAGCTGGACTGTGAAGAAAGCTGAGCACTAAAGAATTGCTGCTTTTGAACTGTGGTGTTGGAGAAGACTCTTGAGAGTCCCTTGGACTGCAAGGAGATCCAACCAGTCCATTCTGAAGGAGATCAGCCCTGTGATTTCTTTGGAAGGAATGATGCTACAGCTGAAACTCCAGTACTCTGGCCACCTCATGTGAAGAGTTGACTCATTGGAAAAGACCTTGATGCTGGGAGGGATTGGGAGCAGGAGGAGAAGGGCTGGATGGCATCACGAACTCGATGGACGTGAGTCTGAGTGAACTCCGGGAGTTGGTGATAGACAGGGAGGCCTGGTGTGCTGTGATTCATTGGGTTGCAAAGAGTCAGACATGACTGAGCAACTGAACTGAACTGATGTATGTATGTGTGTGTGTGTGTGTGTGTGTGTGTGTGTGTGTGTGTACATATATATATATATGTTTGCTTTGGGGTGCTTGTTGTTGTTTGGCAGCAAGTAGTTTGTGGGATCTCATTTGCCCAGCCATGGCTTGCACCTGGGCTGTGATAGTGAAGGCCCAGAACCTAACCACTAAGCCACCAAGAAACTGCATTTTTTATATTGAGTCATTTAGGTTCTTTGTTTATTTTATATATTAGCTTCTTATCAGATAAATCTTTTGTAGACACTTTCCTACTCAGTAGCTTGTCTTTATATGTTGTCAGTAGTTTTCTTTTGCTATGCACAGTGTAGAGTCTTCTTATTTATTTTTGTTTTGTTTGTTTTACCTGAAAAGATAGAGTAAAAAATGTATTGCTACATCTTATGTCAAAGTGTGTTCTGCCTGCATTTTATTCTATGAGTTTTAAGGTATCCAGTCTTATATTTAGGTCATCAATCTATTTTGAGTTTTTTCTTGTATATTATGTGAGAAAATATTCTAACCTCATTCTTTTACATGAAGCTGTCGACTTTTCCAAGCACTCAAGAAACTATATTTTTGTTGTTGTGTAGTTTGCATCCTTATCATAAGTTAATTGACCATATGTGTGTGAGTTTTTCTAGCCTCTCTATTCTGTTGCACTGATCTGTGTGCCTTTTTTTTTTTCTCCCAATATTATACTCTTTGGATTACTGTAACTTTGTAGTATAGTCTGAAGACAGGGAGTTTGACACCTTTAGCTTTGTTGTTTTTCTCATGGTTGCTTTTTCAGTTTGGGGTCTTTTGTGGTCCCGTATAATTATTAGGATTATTCATTCTAACACTATGAAAAATGTTATGGATATTTTGATAAGGATTACATTAAATCTTAAGGTTGCTTTGTGTGGTATGGACATTTTAACATTATCCTTCCAATTTAAGAAAATGGGGTGTCTTCCCATTTCTTTTCATCATCTTCAGCTTCTTCCATCAGTGTATTATAGTTCTCCGAGTATGGGTTCTTAATCTCTCCAAGGCCCTCCATGCAGTCCCATAGCTCTGAATCTTGCAAATACATGAATTTCTCTTCAATCTATTATTTCTGTCAAGAGCTTTTAAAATATGTCTTATATATTAAGTCCAAGCAGTTATTATTTTTTTCTTCTAAGCATCATATTCTCTCTTCCTGATCAATAGATACTACTGGCTCTATGTGTTCAGAGGTCACATTGCAATGAAAAATTCTTTTAGAATTACAAACCTTATTCAGTGGAAATCATCTGGTCATCCAATAGAGGAATGAAAAATAAATTATGATACGTATTCAGCAGTTAAAATGAGTGAAATCTATCTTTATCTCAACATAGACATGTAAATGTCTAATGTTTTGTGAATTTATACTTCTGAGGAGACAAATACAGTTTTAGCTGCATGATGGATTTATGGACATTTTTCTTTTTTTATATTATTGTCAGTGTTCTCAATGTTTGAAATCTTTAACAATATTTTTTAAAGGAAAAGTTAACCTCAATTTAATGTTCAGAATATTACCCCTCTACACAGGATAGATATTTGACTTGGGAACTAAAATGTAGTCTCTTGAGCAAGGTCTGTCCATATGATTGGCCTTCTTCATATTACTAAATAGGTATCATGCATGTCATAGTTTCCTTCTTTATTCATTCAATAAACATTCTTCAAATTGTTGATATAAAGATGCCACATTGATAGTGCATGATAAGCATAGTTGTACTTATTTGTATGAATAAGCATTCACTAATTTAATAACAAGGCAGTAGTACCCCACTCCAGTACTCTTGCCTAGAAAATCCCATGGATGGAGGAGCCTGGTAGGCTGCAGTCCATGGGATTGCAAAGAGTTGGACATAACTGAGTGACTTCACTTTCTTGCATTGGAGAAGGAAATGGCAACTCATTCCAGTGTTCTTGCCTGGAGAATCCAAGGGATGGGGGAGCCTGTTGGGCTGCCGTCTATGGGGTCGCACAGAGTCAGACATGACTGAAGTGACTTAGCAGCAATTTAATAACATTTTACCTTGAAAAATAACTTCATTGAATCTCATTTTGTGTTAATTTTTCTGCTCAGTTTTAAAGATCTTAAATCACTAGTGTTTTGTTTAAAAATCTATGGCTGTTAGAAACTTTGCATAGAGTGTTTTTTTTTTTTTTTGAGGAATAAGAAAGTTTATTTACAGAGATCAAAACAAAAGAGAGGGAGTTGGTTCTCACAAATAAATTATCAAGTGTCTGCTGCTGTTCCAAAACCCTGCCTCCCTCTCACTTGTAATCACATCATATGTATGTCTCATTACATATCAGTCACACAGAGTAGTAATTGCTAAAATGAAGCTGTAATCAGAATTGCTGAGTACTTCAGTGAAGAGAATTTAATTTTTCTTCTGTAGGTGAAGGAATACTTTTCAAATAGGACATTATCAGCCCTCAAAATTGAGGATGGTTTTAACAGGAAAGAAAAAAGCTTTTCTCTTTCCTCTGTTGTCATCGATGACGACATGAGCACTAAAGCAGAGAACGGATGACCCATTTCCTTTACGATTTTCACAGGCCCTATCGTTTCTTCCCAGCCTGCACCCCCAAGATTCTGCTATGAGTTAAAACTGACTTTTCTTAAAGCCCAGTCACGAGTAACAATGTAAAGATGGATGTCTGCTCCACTGGGATCATGCTTTGGGCTGTGCAAGTCAGAAAGAAGGAAAATTAGTCAATATTTAACTGTGTTGAGTTCAGATTGACTTGTGGTTGACTCCTTTTAGCTAACTTTTAGTTTTCTTGAACCATTAATCACTCAGTATGTGTCCAGATGTGTGTTTTTGTGGTGATTAGAGGTGGTTGTGAGTGGCAGAGCCGTGAATGGTGATGACAACTTATGCAGACTTCTTCAGGCTTGGCCCTACACCCCAACCAACTTGCTTCCCCCACCCTTATCTCCACACTTGTGCACTGAGGCAGAAAAAGAGATCTGCCTGTTGGGTAGATTGTCATTCTATCCTAGGCTTTTTTTCCTCTCATATCTCTGTGAAGGGTGGAATCATAGCCCTTTCCAGGGCCTGGCTCAATAATTCTGTCATTTCCACTGAAAAACCCTTAAAGGACAACTACTCAACAAGAGAGACTTTTGACTTTCTTTTAAAAAAATTACTCATGATATGCAATTTTGGGAGAACTTCCCCATTCACACACCTAATATTACCAGCGCAGCAGGCAAGAATGTGGTTTCTTATTTAAATACACTTAACAAGAACTATTGAGTAATAATCCAGATAGTCTAAGTTAATTTTATACCCCATCAATTAAAGCATACTTCCCCAAATTAATAATCATGATTATTTGGTTTTATTTTATGAAAACATAAGGAAAAAAATGTAAAAATTAAGAAGGAAATGGTTCTAATTCTAACAACTTTCCAGTGAAGCACAATAGAAGAATGACTGTATATTTAACACATTTTTTTCACTGACAAATTATTATACTTCATTTTGTTGTAGAAATCTCAGCCTATGATAAAAATTTCTTACCATATATTCATGACTACTCCTTTACACAAGATGAATTTTTTTTTTTTTTCATGAAAGAGCAAATTTAATTTTGGCTCAGGGCGATAGGACTTGTTAATCATTCACTGTCAGCAAATTCAGATACAATTTTTGGGAAATGATGATGGTGTTCCGAAAGCTGCCTGGCAAACAGAAACCATCCCAGCATTTTCAGAATAAACATATCAATATCTGACAATGCAGGCTCTTAAGACTCTCTCTGGCTTTGGTTTTAGAAAATTCTGTGAAAGTGAGCAATAGCCTTAGTCCTGTTCTCCCGTGCATTCTTGGTAAATACATTCACAGCAATAGCCTATGTTCCTTTATTTGGGGGAAGGAACAGGAGCATGTCCTCTTTCTGATTTGAAAAGCAAGGAGCTAGAGACCAGCATTTCCCTTTTCCAGATCATCTACCCCTAACAAGGCAAAACTATTAAAGTATTTCTTCATTGAGAATTGGCAAATATTTTTTCTTTATAAAGGGCCTGACAGTGAATATATAGACTTTAATAGACCATTTTGTCTGGATCACAACTACTCAAAGATGTGTGCTGTTGTAGTGCAAAAGCAGCTATTGACAATATGTAAATGAATTGGCAGGGCTATGTTCCAATAAAACTATTTACAACAGCAGAATGTTGTCTGGCCAAGGTTTACTGACCTCTACTCTAGACAAATGGCTTGTCTTTTAGGTCCTCTTTCAAGTTAGCTCTATAAATGATTTCCTAAAAAAAAAAAGAGAGAGAGAGAGAGAAAGAAATGAAGAATTCTTTACTACCCACATTTTACACTTTTTTTCCTAGATTAGATTTCCAGCTAACATGGTAACATCAAGGTGGGGAGTATTGCTCACTCTGGCAAGCAGTGATCCCATGTTCTTTCTAGATGTGAATATGAGTTAAATTTGAAAAATAACAGTGAGATAAAGCTAGCTCTCAGCAGCGGCTGCCAGGGAAAGTAAATGTTTGGTTCAAGAAGGAACTGGGAATAATCCTGAGAATAACTATTTTGATAGGTACTACTTAATGAACAACTCTATTATGCATTGTATGAACATAACCTTATTTAATTTCAGAATTGCTCTTTCAGGTGAATATTTGGAGACCTCATTTATATGAAGAAAAGAGGACTTAATGATACCGAAGACTTGATTTTAATAAACAAGAGGGAGATGATGAACTTAGGCTGTGTGTATCTGAATTATAACAAATACGAAGTGAAGAGTAGAAAACTATTCAAAATCTGACGGTGTCTGGGACCATGACAATAATTTATCTTACTGAGTCTATCATCCTAGCAAACAGCTAGGGCAGAGGACAGGAGTACTGAGGGGAAAGGAACTTGTAAGCACTCTAAATTCAGAGGAAGAATCCAGTTCTATTAGTGATGAGATAGTTACATAACAATTTTGGATAGTCCATGGGTTAGGATAACCAACTGTCCCAGTTTGCCTATGACTAAAGAGTTTCTTGGAATCTGGGACTTTCAGTGGTAAAATCTGGGAAGTTCCTAGCAGACCAGAAAGGGTGTTATGGGTGTAAAGGTATTTGGGACTTACTAGAAGCTCATGAACAGTGCTGTGCTAAAGCTGGTTCACAAGCACTCTTGAGAGCTGATTGTTAAATTTTCAGGAACTTTGCAAGCCATTTTTAAAACAACTATCATTAAAATTTAAATTATAGAAGTTATCATTAACTCAAAATCTACTGCTTTCTGATTTTAGGGTGATTTTCTCTCATCTGTGATTATAAGTTATTTATATTCATTGCATCAGTCCATTTGGTAGTTCTTGTTGTTCAGTCACGAAGTCATGTCCAACTCTTTGTGATGCCATGGACTGAAGTATGCCAGCTTCCCTCTCCTTCACCGTCTGCTGGAGCTTGCTCAAACTCATGTCCATTGAGTCGGTGATACCGTTCAACCTGCTCAAACTCATGCGTATTGAGTTGATGATACCATACAACCATCTTGCCCTCTACCCCTTCTCCTCCTGCCTTCATTCTTTCCCAGTCTTCTCCAGTGGATCATCTCTTTACATCAGATGCCAAAGTATTGGAGCTTCAGCTTCAGCATCAGTCCTTCCAATTAATATTCAGGGTTGATTCCCTCCAGGATTGCTGATTTGATCTCTTTGCAATCTGAAAGACTCTCAAGAGTCTTCTCCAACATCACAGTTCAAAAACATTAATTTTTTGATGTTCAGCTTTCTTTATATTCCAACTGTCACATTTGTACATGACAACTGGAAAAGCCATAGCTTTGACTCAATGGACATTTATTGGCAAAGTAATGTCTCTGATTTTTAATATGCTGTCTAGGTTTGTCATAGTTTTTCTTCTAAGAAGCACGTGTCTTTTAATTTCATGGCTGTAGTCACCATCTGTATGATTTTGAAGTCCAAGAAAATAAAGTTTGTCACTGTTTCCCCTGTTTCCCCGTCTATTTGCCATGAAGTGATGGGACCAGATGCCATGATCTTAGGGTTTTGAATGTTGAGTTTGAGACCAGCTTCTGCTCTTTCACCTTCATCAAGAGACTTTTTGGTTCCTCTTTGATTTCTGCCACTAGGGTGGTATCATCTGCACATCTGAGGTTATTGATATTTCTCCCAGCAATCTTGATTCCAGCTTGTGCTTCATACAGCCTGGCATTTGGCATGATGTACTCTGCATATAGGTTAAATATATAGGTTAAAAATATATTACATAAGCAGGGTAAGAATATACAGCCTTGACGTACTCCTTTCCCAATTTGGAACCAATGTCTTGTTAACATGTCTGATTCTAACTGTTGCTTCCTGACCTGTATGTAGGTTTTGCAGGAGGCAGGTAAGGTGGTCTGGTATTCCTTTCTCTTTCAGAATTTTCCAGTTTGTTGTGATCCACACAGTCAAAGGGTTTAGTGTAGTCAATGAAGCAGAAGTAGATATTTTTTCTGGAATTCTCTTGCCTTTTCAGTGATCCAACAGATGTTGGCAATTTGATCTCTGGTTCCTCTGCCTTTTCTAAATTCAGCTTGTACATTTGGATGTTCTCAGTTCATGTACTGTTTAGGCCTAGGTTGGAGGATTTGGACATTACTTTGCTAGCATGTGAAATGAGTTCTATTGTGCAGCAGTTTGCATATTCTTTAGCACTGCCCTTCTTTGGGATTAGATGAAAACACCTTTTCCAGTCCTATGGCCACTGCTGCGTTTTCCAAATTTGCTGGCATATTGAGTGAAGCACTTTCACAGCATCATCTTTTAGGATTTGAAATAGCTCAGCTAGAATTGGATCACTTCCATTAGCTTTGTTCTTAGTGATGCTTCCTAAGGCCCACTTGACTTTGCACTTCAGGATGTCTGGCTGTATTGAGTGATTACACCATCATGGTTCTCTGGGTCATGAAGATCTTTTTTGTATAGTTCTGTGTATTCTCATCACCTCTTCTTAATATCTTCTGCCTCTGTTAAGCCCATATGGTTTCTGTCCTTTATTGTGCCCATCTTTGTATGAAATGTTCCCTTGGTATCTCTAATTCTCTTGAAGAGATCTCTAGTCTTCCCTATTTGTTTCTTTTCCTCTATTCCTTGTATTTTCACTTAGGAAGAAATACTGCAAAATTGTGGGTAACTGTATCTTTTCCCAACCAACTGTGATTCATTGACATTATGCTATATGCTTGAAATAGGAAGAAAGATGCTTTGTTTTTTCTCTAGAAAATGACAGGAACAATGTTAATAATGCAGATTAAACTTTCTGGTGCATGGTGTCTGTAAGTGTTACATTATATATTGTTGCTATTCAGTCTCTAGGTCATATCCAACTCTTTAAGACCCTATGGACTACAGCACGCCAGTCTCTGCTGTTCTTCACTGTCTCCCAGATTCATTTTCATGGAGTTGATGATGCTATCTATCTCATTCTCTGCTACCCCCTTGTCCTTTCACCTTCAGTCTTTCTCAGCATCAAGGTCTTTTTTCAATGAGTCAGCATTTGCATCAGGTGGCTAAAGTATTGTTCAGGGTTGATATCTTTGGGGATTAGCTGGTTTGACCTCCTTGCAGTCCAAAGGACTCTCAAGAGTCTTCTCCAGCCCCACAGTTTGAAAATGTCAATTCTTCAGCACTCAACCTTCTTAATGGTGCAGCTCTCACATCTGTACATGACTCTAGGAAAAACCATAGCTTGACTGTATGGAGCTTTGTCAGCAAAGTGATGTCTCTTCTTTTTAATATACTGTCTATATTTGTCATAGTTTCTCATAGCACACACGAAAAAGAGGAAATGTTATTAAATATTTGAGAACTCTTCAGCAAACAGTAGCTTACATCACTGACAAATGAGTGAAGTTCCAACATGTATATTATGTCACTTTCATTTTACTCATTAAAGAAAAATATCAACCAACGTTCATGTTGCAATTATACTGGTTCATCAGTTGAAGCTATAAATTGGCAACAATTCTAAGGGGTTGGGAAAAATCAACTGAAACATTCTGAGAATTAATTGTCTATACAGACATTACAATAATGAATATATTTTATTATTGTAGATTGTCTGCTTCATATCCTTTACATTAGTACACTTTTGTAATATATCTCTATAAATCACATCTGTAGGTCTATAGCTATGTATCTTTTCCTCCAGAGAGCTAGTTGTTAACTATTGACTAGTATACTACTGCTCATAAATTCAGAAATGTATAGTAGCAGCAAGAAAAACCCAGACTCTAATAGCTGGTGAGTTTGAGCTTGTACTATCTGCTTTATTCAAAATGTGTGTAGCTGTGTCTGGCATTACACGTGTCTGAGAAGAAAGGGTCTTGCAGAGAAAGTCCTGATAGTAAATAACATAAGAAACAGCATTCTTTGTGAAACTCATGATCCTCTTTCTCCCCAGATACATAATTATATTCTGAAGTGGCACTTAGCTGACTGAAACTCTGCTGTGATTATATCCCTTTATGCCACAGTATAGGCCACTTAGAATGTAAGTTCTATGAAAAGAGAGATCAAGGTTATTTTTTTCCTTGCAAAAGTCACAAGATACATAGATTCTCAGCACCTATGCATTGGGTGCAGGAATACATAATTGAATCAGTAAATTAAATTTCATTATCCCTTCTTAATGCTAGAGCCAATGATGTCTCATTTCCTAGGACTTATTTAAGAGGACGGGGGTATCAATAATATTATCATTATTATTTTCCTCTCAAATTAAGGCTAGGCTCCCTTCCTACCTGTAAGGACAGAGCCAGGAGCTTGGTCTGGGATTGGAAGTGTCCTGCTTTGAGACATTTATTTGCACTTTTGTATTTACCCTTAAAATCTTTGCATTTTCCTGTAGAGAGCAACACAGTTTATTACCCTAATATATCCATCAAGAAGTTTTTGTTAAGTACATCAACTCTTTCTCTGTAAATCTTTGAATAAGACTCATGTTCTAATTAAATATGCTGTGCTTGTCATATAAGAACTTATGCACATATACTTTACACATACTCCAAAGTTTCATGTAACTCAATTTGAGAAGTTTCACACAGCTAATACTAAAATCCTCTCTGAATAATTTATGCAGATAATAGAATATTATTCTGAGAAGCCTAATATTTTAGTTAAAAACATAAGCCAATAGGTAGTCCTTCTTCTATTACTGTTAAAGATCAAAACATTAATAAAAATACAAAATATTTTAATGAAATGTCTATATCTTAGGGTATTT
>SJYC01131748.1:0-32779 GCA_006408675.1 Madoqua kirkii
GTGTATAAGAGACAGGAAGAAATGATTAATGTTCCTTAGCTCCAAACTTCTTATGTAACCCTTTTCTTCACTGTGACTCTTTCATCTCCAGATTCAAGTCTATCTAGGCCTTCCCCATTTTTGTCCATTCTTACACTCCTCTGTTTCTACTCATTTGAGACTCCTTCAACTTTGTCATAAGAAACACTTTCATCAACATAAAGAAAAATATACAAAATAAAAGTTGTGAGTTAAGTTTTACTCAGTAATCTTATGAGGCCCAGGAAATAACTTCTCAGTAAATTTGAGAAAACTGCTTCAAAGAACTAGGGGAGTGATGTGTATATGTGCATGTGTATTTTTTTAAAAACATGTTATCAAACATATATTTTATTAAAAATTACTACTAAGCTCAAAGAATAGATATCTCAAGTTAATGATTATGATGCTTTTCTATGTATTGGAAGATACAAGAATTTGGAATCAAATTCTTCCTTAGATATGCATTTCAACTACTTCCGGGTCTGTATATACAAAGCACAGAAAGTTTAATCCCGTTGTTCATCTTGAATTCACCTGGGATTGCACTGGTGGTGGAGATGGAGACTGCAGTGCATTGTGACTTAACTGTTTGTATAATGGAATGACGAGTGACATTCTTTGTTATTTTCTTTACAGTTGCCCCTCTTTTGGTCTTAAATTTGACTAAGGTTTAGGAGACATTTCATCACCAATTTTCCTATGGCATTAGGAAGGTTTATTCCTAAATCAGAGGAGAATTTAAATAGGTCATCCATCTGATGTATTTGGATTGAGCCCTGTTAATAACCTAAAAATTTCCTAAATCCTATCTTACTAATCTTTTATGATCCAGAAAATGTTGTCTCTTTATGCTACTTCCCATGTATAGAGTTGTCCTATTGCAATTTTATTTTATTTTTTATTATTTTTTTCTTATTTATTATTATTATTTACTTTACAATACTGTATTGGTTTTGCCATACATCAACACAAATCCACCACGGGTGTACATAAGTTCCCACTCCTCAACCCCCCTCCCACTACCCTCCCCATACCATCTCTCTGGGTTATCCCAGTGCACCAGCCCCAAGCATCCTGTATCCTGAATATTGCAATTTTATATAGAACTATTTGTTGTTGTTCAGCCACTAAGTTGTGTCTGACTCTGTGACTCTATGGCCTGCATCTTGCCGGGCTTCACTGTACTTGAGTATCTTCTGAAGTTTGCTCAAACTCATGTCCTTTGAGTTGGTGATGCTATCTAACCATGTCATCCTTGACCACTCCTTTCTCTTTTACATTCATTCTTTCCCATCTTTGGGATCTTTTCCAATGAGTCAGCTATCCATATCAGCAGATACAAAATCTGACAGCAATGCAGGAGACACAGAGGGAGGAAATGACAGTCCTCTCCAGTATTGCCTGAAAAATCCCATGGACAGAGGAGCCTGGTGGGCTACAGTCCAGAAGCTCTCAAAGAGTTGGACTATATATGACTATGTCTATAGTATATGTATAATCTATATGTGCAATCCATATAGAACTATATGTGTGATCAATGACTTCAAGATGTTTAGCCATGATTGATTTTGTCCAAGACCTAGTTACCCAATAGATAATATAAGAAACAACAGTTCTGTCTTACACAACTGACAGGATATAAGGAACATAGCTAGTAGTGTTAATGAGATCATAAATAGAGATTTAAACCATGAGATTCCAGAACCAAACCAGCTCCTAAAAGATCAAAAAATCACCAAGACTAGGAAGTGAATCACTGCAGGCAGAAATGTTTCCATGTGGGTCATTAAATGGGTAATATCAGAATATTCATCTGGTGTAGAGCACAGCAATTAGTTTGAATTGTGGCGCTGATGTCTCCTTGAGATGCTGTTAAGGATATTAAAGACCATGGAATTTTGTAATACTGCTTTCCTTATCATAAAGACATCAGAATTCAGTAGGTTAATAGCCTGACTACTATCATTTAAGGCCTGTTGGGTGAATTTTATTAAGACTTTGATGTGGGCAATTACATCTTCCAGTTCTACAGAAGGCAAAATTAAAAAATAGCTGCTAAATGGTCATACAAATGGAATACAGAATTCTTGATCCATCAGGCTTGTACTAAAGGTAAATTTGTTGGAGTCACATCTGAAGTGGCACACTTATTGTTTCAAACTTAAGGGAATCCTAAGGTTTATCTTCTTATCCATAGTGGTGGGAGGCAGGGTGACAAAGCCACTGAGTTCCTTTAGGTGTGACCTGGTATATCCCTGGTGATCTAAGCCAGGCTGTTCCACACTGACTGCTTTCTTTAAGAGAAATGACATGTTGGTGTTTTCATAAAGCATCAGATTAATCAGAGGTGAGATTATTGGATGGCATCACTGACTCAGTGGACATGATTTTGAGCAAACTCCAGAATATGGTGAAGGACAGGGAAACCTGGAGTGCTGTACTCCAGTTCAGTTTAGTTCAGTTCAGTCCCCCATTCTTGTCTGACTCGTTGTGACCCTATGGAGTGCAGCATGCCAGGCGTCCCAGTCTATCCTAGAGCTTGCTCAAATTCATGTCCATCAAGTGGGTGATGTCATCCAAACAGTTCATCCTCTGTCATCTCCTTCTCCTCCTGCCTTCAATCTTTCCCATCATCAGGGTCTTTTCTAAGGATTAAGTTCTTCACATTAGGTGGCCAAAATATTGGAGTTTCAACTTCAACATCAGTCCTTCCAATAAATATTCAGGACTGATTTCCTTTAGAATTGACTTGTTTTATCTCCTTGCAGTCCAGGGGACTCTTAGGAGTCTTCTCCAACACCACAGTTCAAAAGCATCAATTCTTTGGCACTCAGCTTTCTTTATAGTCCAACTCTCACCTCCATACATGACTACTGGAAAAAAAACATAGCTTTGACTAGATGGACCTCTGTCGGCAAAGTAGTCTCGGCTTTTTAATATGCTGTCTATGTTGGCCATAGCTTTACTTCCAAGGAGCAGTGTCTTTTAATTTCATGGCTGCAGTCACCCACCTGCAGTGGTTTTTGAGCCCCCCAAAATAGTCTGTCACTGTTTCCAGTTTTCTCATCTATTTGCCCTGAAGTGATGGGCCCGGGTGCCATGATCTTAGCTTTTTGAATGTTGAGTTTTAAGCCAGCCTTTTTCATTCTCCTTTTTTCTCTTTCAATAGGCTCTTTAGTTCTTCTTCACTTTCTGGCATAAGTGAAGTGAAGTGAAAGTTGGTTTGAAAAAAGAAAAACAGCTTTTTTCTTCTAGTGTAAATTTTCTAAGGGTCACCCAAACAGCCTGGGAGAGGTACAATCTACAAATATAAGCCAGAAAGTAAAGAAATTAGATCTGGTAGGTGAGGTGAAGTCGCTTAATCATGTCCGACTCTTTGAGACCCCAGGGACTGTAGCCTACTAGGCTCTTCCATCCATGGGATTTTCCAGGCAAGAGTACTGGAGTGGGTTGCCCTTTCCTTCTCCAGGGGACCTTCCTGAACCAGGGATGGAAGTCAGGTCTCCCGCATTGTAGGCAGACACTTTACCGTCTAAGCCACCAGGGAAGTCTAGATCTAGTAGACAGAACTACAATTAATTTTAATCCTATTAATTCCATTTCCCATACAGTATAAGCTTCAATAAGGAGTCTTCTGAAAGTGAAAGTGAAGTCGCTCAGTCGTGTACGACCCTTTGCAACCCTGTGGACTGTAGCCCACCAGGCTCCTTCATCCATGGGATTCTCCAGGCAAGAATACTGGAGTGGGTTGCCATTTTCTTCTCCAGGTGATCTTCCCAACCCAGGGATTGAACCCAGGCTCTCCTGCATTGCAGGCAGACGCTTTAACCTCTGAGTCTTCTAATACCACCTTAAATGAGAAGCAGTGAGGTTTATCTAGTCTTTACTCTTAAATTTTAGATATTACATCATTAATATTTTCACAGAATCAAATTTCCTCTTGAAACAAGTCATCACACTCTTTTTAGATCTTTTTCCAAGGGTTTCTATGTTTGTCTCATATTTTCATTTCTTCTACACAATCAACTGTAGCCCACCCAGGATCCTCTTTCTATGGGATTCCCAGGCATAAATACTGGAGTGGTTTTCCATTTCCTTCTCCAGGGGATCTTCTCACCCAACTCAGAGATTGAACCTGTGTCTCCTGCATTGGCAGGTGGGTTCTTTAACACTGAGCCACAAGACCATTCAGTTGTCTAATTTTCTCTAAGTTCATGCTCTCCACCTAAGATTTTTGATTTATCCTACTCTTTCCTTGGCTAATTCTTCACACTGTGCTGTTGCTTGCCTGCTATTATGCACTTTAAGAAAATCTGTTCTGTCACTTTGTCTTATCTCTTCATTAATTCATCCTTCTACGATATAGTGATTCTCAGAACTTTGCTATCCTAAAAATTTAATCACAGGTATAAGTGATAGGCCAGGACCAGAGAAGAAAAGATTTCATTAGGTTGATGTTTATATTGTATGGCTGGATATATATTCTGTGTGTCATCAATTAACCTTATGACCTAAAATCTTATATATCTGCATATGAATATATTTTGTAGATTTGGGTAATATTTTCATTAATCAAAGTTATCTGTTTGGCTTCATTTTTTTCAATAAAAGCATGTAGATGTAAAATTTGAAGGAACAAAATATTTCAGCTTTACAAGCTCCATTGAGTCGTTCTCTGCTATACCGTAAGAACAGATGCCACCAAAATCTTTCCTTCACAAACTGTATCAGAAGAAAGGGTTTATTGAAAAAAAGATAAATCTGTTTCTGAATATGACTCCGTCAATTAACCTTAATATTTTTGTCCTTTTATATCCACTAATTCCTATGTAATATGGAAATATATAGATCTGATGCAGGGACATTCATCAGAGCTGTTTTTCATTTGACAACTCTGCTTTCAATTTACTTATTTGGGATATCTGCTCTGAGTTTTGCTATGTTTGGCCCATTAATATTTTTAGATTTCAAAATGATACAGGCAAATAAAATGGCAATTATTTTTTATTATAGAGTCTTCAAATAAAAATTTGAAAACAGGTTCTATGTTGCTTGTAGGTATAAAGTTAAATTTGGAAAACTAAATATCCAAGGACACTAATTATATCATTATCTTTTATAAATTTTCTTTAGCTTTTAATCTTTCAAGTCAAATATTGGGCCAATTTTTAAAAAGTATTCCATTTTTTTTTTCTGGTTGAATTTTGATAGGCCTTTGGTTAGTAGCAAGCTTGTAAGGCTTTGTGTGTATGGTGTGTGTGTGTGTGTGTGTGTGTGTGTGTGTGTGTGTGTGTGTGTGTGTGTGGTGGGGAAGCTATTTAACAAGCTCTGGGGCCAGCACTATGCTTATAATTTTGAATTCACAGATTATGTCACAGATACAGTCTTCAATAGAAAAGATGCTCTGGATAGAGTTCAATAATACACCAAATACTTCAGAAAAAAAAAGATACAATCCTCTGTCTTTGCTGTAAATTTAACAATTTATCAAAGTATTATGGTTACTTCAAAAGGTGAATTGATTTTATCTTTTAAATGGCATAAAGGAAATGATGGATGCTAGTATATATAGAGCTGAGTTCCATGTACTCTCTCCCTTAGGGCAAAGGCAAATCTGTACTATAAAATCCTTATAGTAGAGACATCACCTGTAAAGGTAATTGAGTGCATGGAGTGAATTCAAAAGAAGAAAGGAAAAGACAAAATAGTATATGGGCACATGAGATAAAAAGTTGAGATATATTTGTGAGAAGCAAGAGCTTCTATTATTAATCTCAAATATTATGGATTGGGGGTTTTAATATGTAAAGACAGAGTTAGAAACCCCAGTTTCAGGAAAAGTTATTCAACACATATTTCTGAGTATGTTTTTTCTTTTTAATCTATAAAATATAAGTAATAGGTTTGCTGTGGTGATTTATAAAAATAAGGATTTTGTATCATCTTCTTTGTGGGTTTATGGAAAATACAATTGAGAAGAGTGGCCCAAAATAATTTTGGGCACAGTAGAGGGGTTGAAGTTTTGGAGCAGCTCCCTGTGTTGTAAATATTTACATTTCATATTTTTAGATACTTCACAGTTCTTCCTCAACTGTCGTTAAATTTATGTGTGTTTTCCAAAGATAGCATGAGTCATCTCCAATTCATTGTTTCTTCTTACTTGAATCCAGTTATCCTTTCCTCATTTCCTTTGATTGAAGGCTCACTACACCTAAGCAGGTGAGAGTATTAAGACAATTTCATAAAAATCTTCCTTTTATCTTTTCTCTAAACTTTTACAAAAACACTGTTTTGGGCCAGATGGACAATCAATGAGAAAGTCAACAAGTGAACGAAGCAAATGTGAGACCACAGGTATCTTGGTCTGCGATAACTTGTACTATTTCTACGGAAATAAGAAAATAATATGCAAAAAAAAAAAAAGGCAGAAAGTGAAGGCATACATCTGTGTAGATTATGTTAATGAAAATCATACTTTTAGGAAGCAAGTCTTTTATTGAGGTCTTGTGAATTTCCTTTTTGGTTTAAATTTTAAGTATATGTTGTTCCATTTAATGTATAGTCTTTTTCACTTATATTCTTAAGCTATGTGTTAAAGAAAATAGTACAAAAGTTATAAAGTGTAATCTTTTCAATGTTATTAATTTATGAAACACAGATTATGTAAGCATACTAATTTTTTCTTTACTGATAACAAAATACTTTCCTTTTACATGAAATATCAATTGAGAAAGTAGATATTTGCCATTTGTCATTACAGAAGGATATAGTGTATGGCTAAGAAGGCAGCAGCAAAGAATATTGATAACTCATTTTCATAATTATTGCAAAAAAATCCGCTGTTGGATAATCTTTAAACTCTGCTCTCTGATCCAATCATTATGAAAATGATGTTATATATTATTGTTATAAATTGCATGTATCTTTGGCTGTCTACCAGTAAGAAGATATTTATACTATAATTATAGGATTATTCTTCCTCTAAAATTTACTTACTAATCTTAGAATAGTTTCAATCACCTTTCTATGAATCTTGAAAATAGAACTGAATTCTAATTTTTTTTAATTGAAGAAGAATTGCTTAACAATATTGATTTCATCTCTGCCATACATCAACATGAATTAGTACTGCCTTCCCACCTCCCACTCTTTCCTGCCCCTTTAGATTGTTGCAGAACCCCAGTTTGATTTCCCCGAGTCATACAGCAAATTTCTGTTGGCTGTCTATTTTACACATGGTAGCATATATGCTTCCCCGCAACTCTCTCCATCCATCTCACTCTATCCTTCCCCTAATCTCACCCTTGTCCACAGTCTGTTCTCTATGTCTGTGTCTCCACTTGATGCCCTGCAGATAGGTTCATCAGTACCATCTTTCTAAATTCCATATATATGCATTAGTATATAATATTTGTTTTTTCTCTGACTTACTTCACTTTGTATAATAGGCTCTAGGTTCATTCACCTCATTAGAACTGACTCAAATCCATTTCGAAAAAGGAGCTGAATTTTTTGGGAAAAAAATAGCTCAAATCATAGCTAAGAATGATGAAGCAAACTCAGTTTTTCTCGTCCTCAACCCTCCACTGATGTTTCACTATCTTTCACTCCAGATATCATCATTTAGATTTTACCTCTTTATTCAGTTGTACTATTTTCCCATTAGAACTTTCAAAATTTAGTCAGAGTATTACTCATATTGTGTAATATCATTAATACTACTCTTTGAAGCATGTTGATTGGATTGACTTTTAATATTAAAAAAGACTTCTTTCAAAACTCATTTTAGGATAAAGTATAACTAAAATGTACCCTAGGTTAAATCATTTAAGATGCTGCAGCAAATATGGTCTTATAGGACATTTGTTTCTTGGTATAGACTGGCTCAAATGTCATAGATTTATCTCTATGATTGAACCGATCATGAAAATGAGTATAAAAAAATGGATTAAATAAATATTTAAATTGATATTTTATCTTTAGATGTAATGCTCAAAATCTTTCAAGCTAGGCTTCAGCAGTAAGTGAACCAAGAAATTCCAGATGTATAAGCTGGATTTAGAAAAGGCAGAGGAACCAGAAATCAAATTGCCAACATCCAGTGGATCATAGAAAAAGCAAGGAAATTCCAGGAAAACAGCTACTTTTGCTTCATAGACTACAGTAGAGCTTTTGCCTGTATGGTTCATAAGAAACTGTAAAATTCTTAAGGAAATGGGAATAGCAGACCACCTTACTTGCCTCCTATGAAATCTGTATGCAGGTCAAAAAGCAACAGTTAGAACTGGACATGGAACAATGAACTGGTTTAAACTTGGGAAAGGAGTACATCAAGGCTGTATACTCTCTCCCTGCTTATTTAACTATGTAGAGAACATCATGTGAATTGCTGGGCTGGATGAAGCTCAAGTTGGAATCAAGATCGCCGAGAAAAATATCAATAACCTCAATATGTAGATGACACCATGCTAATGGCAGAAAATGAAGAAATTAAGAGCCTCTTGATGAGGGTGAAAGACAGTGCTAAAGCTAACTTAAAACTCAGCATTCAGAAAACTAAGATCATGGCATCTGTTCCCATCGCTTTGTGACAAACAAATGAGGAAAAAATGGAAACTGTGAGAATTTATTTCCTTGGGCTCCAAAATCACTGTGGATGGTGACTGCTGTCATGAAATTCAAAGCTTCTTACTCCTTGGAAAAAATGCTTTGACAAACTTAGCATATTACAAAGAAGAGACGTCAGTTTGTCAACAAAGGTCCATATAGTCAAAGCTATGGTTTTTCCAGTAATCATGTACAGGTGTGAGAGTTGGATCATAAAGAAGGCTCAGTATGAAAGAATTGATTCTTTCAAACTTTGGTGCTGTAGAAGACTCTTGAGAGTCCCTTGGACAGCAAAAAGATCAAACTAGCTAATCCTAAAGGAAATCAACCCTGTATTCACTGAAAGGAATGATGCTGAAGTTCTAAAGCTTTGGCCCACTTGATGCAAAGAGCTGACTCACTGGAAAAGACCCTGATGCTGGGAAAGATTGAGGGCAGCAGGAGAAGGGGACTGCAGACGATGAAATGGCATCATCAACTCCACGGACATGAGTCTGAGGAAACTCCAGGAGATAGTGATGGACAGGGAATCTCGCATGCTGCAGTCTTTGGGGCTGCAAACCGTTGGCCACAACTGAGTGACTGAAAAACAAGATGTATTCTTTGGAAAATTATGGAGTAAGGAGAAGGCAAATATGTTCAAGCAGTTCACTAGAATTATCTTTTAAAGAAGAATGATCAGATGATTTTAGGATGCACTTTTGATTTGGGGCTTCTTTGATTGCTCAGTTGGTAAAGAATCTGCCTGCAGTGCAGGAGAACCCCATTCAGTTCCTGGGTTAAGATCTGCTGGAGAAAGGATAGGCTACCCACGCTGGTGTTCTTGGGCTTCCCTTGTGGCTCAGCTGGTAAAGCTCTGCCTGCAGTGTGGGAGACCTGCCTGATCACTGACTGGGTTGAGAAGATCCCCTGGAGAAGGAAAGGCTACACACTGCAGCATTCTGGGCTGGAAAATTCCATGAACTGTATAGTCCATGATGACTTCTGTGGTGGCTCAGACGGTAAAGGATCTGTCTACAGTGCAGGAGACCTGGGTTCTATGCCTGAGTTGGGAAGATTCCCTGGAGAAGGAAATGGCAACCTACTCCAGTACTTTTGCCTAGAAAAATCCCATGGACAGAGGAGCCTAGTACAGGCTACTGTTCATGGGGTCGCAAAGAATCGGACATGACTGAGCAACTTCACTTTCTTTCTTTCTGTAGTCCATGAAGTCCCAAAGAGTTGGACATGATTGAGTGACTTTTCACTTTTCACTTTTGATTTTTGATGCCCACCCCCCACCCCCACACTTAACTTCAGCTCAACTCTCAATAGCTACTGTGGACAGTAAATATATGGGACAATACATTTCTACATAAACCCTCTAAATCTTTCTGTTCTTTTTCCTGAGGGCTTTTCCCACCACATCAAAGTGGTTGTAAAGGAAGCGGCCCAACAAAACGGAATTGTGAAATATTCTGGAGTTGACTTGTTCATTAGTTGGATGGTAACAAGGAAACTTTTCAGTAGTATGGGGAAAGAGAGGCAATAATCATTGACTGTTTCTGGAGCATCTTTACCATATTTCTTGCCATAAACTCCATGAGTAGTAAATTGGGATGATGTTTAAACAGAAGAGTAATTAGCAGTTTATGCAATAGCTCTGGTAATTGAAAGATATAAGGGCAATGGTGATTTAAAGCCTTGGCTGGCTTTTGTTCACTGCCATCACAGTTTTGAAGACAAATACAAGATGGATGCAGTCAAGCCTTTACTCATAGCAAACTCTAAAAGCCAGAAGGTATCTATGGAAACATTTAAGGATAGTCTCATCTCCTGAAGCAGGAGGAAGGTCATGCTAAAAAATGAGGTCCAGAATTTGATTGAAAGAATGGTGCAACTATAATGTAGATGGAATGCCATAACCTTGAATGCTTCCTATATTAAAGCAGATGCCCTGATAGGGAAATAAATAAAACCTTATAACATTGGCCCAAAGAGAAGATACTTAGTATAAATGAATATTCTGAGGTGGCAGGAGGAGACTGTAATAAACACATACATCCACTTTCATCATTGCTTTGGAAGATTATTATTTTTCCTGGAAAAACCTGAGAGTGATTACTTGTCAGTTACAAGCTGAATGCAAAATGTGGAAGCCTTCCTTCGTAGCACATACAGATTCCTTCGTAGCACATACAGAGGCTAATGTCTCCTATAGTAGGAGAGAAGAGCAAGCTGAGAATAGGTATCAGAAAAGCCAGTTTCCAAAAGAGATTAAATTCTCAACAAAGCAAGTCTCAGGATTTGCTTTCTAAGATCAGAACCCTGGTTGGGGGAAAAAAAAAAATGGGACTCAGATATAAAGAATGGGAATGGATTGATGTCCACCAAAATAACAAGTTATCAGATTCCTCTGAGTTCTCTGAGCCTGAAGAAGTGGTATAAACTTCCCTATTAAGAGGTAGAATTCTCTCATTGCCTTAAAATGGTGTAAATACTTCTTTGCTACAAGTCCTGTATGGCATTTAAGATTAAATTCCACCTTTCTTTCTGGCCTCTAGGCCTTAAACTAGGATTAAGTTATAATCTAAGATACCTTATGCACTATAAGAATTGTAAACTAACCAGCAAGAGCCAGTAAAGTATAAGTGGGATTGTATTCTGAGTTTGTTTATTTTGGACCAATCTCCAAGGATATAAGTCTAAATACCCTGGTAAGTTCAGTTCAGTTCAATCACTCAGTCATGTCTGACTCTTTGCAACCCCATGGACTGCAGCATGCATGGCCTCCTTGTCCATCACTAACTCCCAGAGTTTACTCAAACTCATGTCCATTGAGTCAGTGATTCCATCCAACCATCTCATCCTCCGTCGTCCTCTTTTCTTCCCGCCTTCAATCTTTCCCAGTATCAAGTTCTTTTCCAATCAGTCAGTTATTTGCATCATGTGGCCCAAGTACTGGAGTTTCACCTTAAACATCAGTCCTTCCAATGAACACCCAGGACTGATCTCCTTTAGGATGGACTGGTTGGATCTCCTTGCAGTCCAAGGGACTCTCAAGAGCCTTCTCCAACACCGCAGTTCAAAAGCATTAATTCTTCAGTGCTCAACTTTCTTTATAGTCCAACTCTCACATCCATATGTGACTACTGGAAAAACCATAGATTTGACTAGATGGATCTTTGTTGGCAAAATAATATCTTTGCTTTTTAATATGCTGTCTAGGTTGGTCATAACTTTCCTTCCAAGGAGAAAGTAATTTTAATTTCATGGCTGCAGTCACCATCTATAGTGATTTTGGAGCCTAAATAAATAAAGTCAGCCACTGTTTCCACTGTTTCTCCATCTATTTGCCCTGAAATGATGGGACCAGATGCCATGATCTTCGTTTTCTTAATGTTGAGCTTTAAGCCAACTTTTTCATGCTCTTCTTTCACTTTCATCAAGAGGCTTTTTATTTCTTTACTTTCTGCCACAAGGGTGGTGTCATCTGCATATCTAAGATTGTTTATATTTCTTCTGGCAATCTTGATTTCAGCTTGTGCTTCCTCCAACCCAGCGTTTCTCATGATATACTCTGCATATAAGTTAAACAAGCAGGGTGACAATTTACAGCCTTGACATACTCCTTTTCCTATTTGGAATCAGACTATTGTTCCATGTCCAGTTCTAACTGTTGCTTTCTGACTTGCATACAGATTTCTCAAGAGGCAAGTCAAGTGGTCTGGTATTCTCATCTCTTTCAGAAATTTCCACATTTTATTGTGATCCACACAGTCAAAGACTTTGGCATAGTCAATAAAGCAGAAATAGATGTTTTTCTGGAACTCTCTTGCCTTTTCAGTGATCCAGCAGATGTTGGCAATTTGATCTCTGGTTTCTCTGCCTTTTCTAAAGCCAGATATTTTGAACATCTGGAAGTTCACGGTTCACATATTGTTGAAGCCTGGCTTGGAGAATTTTGAACATTACTTTACTATCATGTGAGATGAGTGCAATTGTGTAGTAGTCTGAACATTGTTTGGCATTTCCTTTTTTGGGGATTGGAATGAAAACTGACCTTTTCCAGTCCTGTGGCCACTGCTGAGTTTTCCAAATTTGCTGGGATATTGAGTGCAGCACTTTCACGGCATCACCTTTTAGGGCTCTTGTAAGGACATATGGAAAAACTGATGGTTCATGATAAGTGAAGTAGAAATGGCAGAATTGCAGTGACACTTAGTGGAAGAAAGTATTAAAAGTTTCAGAGAAGTGGGCAAGCTGAAGTAAATACTAAATTTGGAAAATCTGTCAGATTATGATCATGGGGAGGTCAAGGAGGTATACACAGGCTCATAAATAACATTGGGTGTGATGGAATCAGAAAGAAACAAAGGCCACATAGGAGCACTTAACCTCCAAGAACTGGGTGGATATCATTATCACAGAGTGGAAGGGTAGGAGTGGAAACTAGATGAATTTGACCAGAGTGCTATGGAGATGGTTAACAGAATATGCCATCACTAAGGGGAAAAGAAATGGGCAGTCAACAAGGGTGCCACTCAGTTTGCACCAGTAGAAGGAGGTAAGGATAGATGTCTTAAAAGTTGAGTGCTGACTTTCCAATGAAAAGTTACTTTTTTTTTTTGTCCAGTTTTAGAACTGAGCAAGTGTTTCAACACATGGTGGCAGAGAGGAGGCTATGTGTGGCCCCAAAGCATAGGCTCCCTTTCAGAAAGGTTCATTTACTTTCTGCTGAAACTATATTAATTGCTCAGTTGTGTTTGACTCTTTGTGAGGCCCCATTTGCAGCCTACTGGGTTCGAAAGTCCACAGAATTCTTTAGGCAAGAATACTGGAGTGGATAGACAATTTATTCCTCTGGAATTCCTATTGCCCACTTAGTGGCAAGTTTATTATTTGAATCCTTTGCTTCTGGAAAGGTCATATATTTATTCTAACAGGAAAGACACATTCTGACTATGAGTTTGCTTTCCATCTTTACAGGGCTTCAGTTAGCACCATTATCCAAACAGAATGTGTAGTGTGTCTGCATGGGATATCACTTCAGGCCTGATCAACGAACCTGCTTTCCCTCTAAGGAAGTGTACCTGGATTATGGAATCTACTTTTCTGGCACATACTCCGCTACTCAAAAGTTCCTAATGTATTGGAATTAACAGCAGAAGACAAAATCAAAACACCAATTTACAGGCGTACTCTGCAAGTTTAGGAAGTCCTTCTCAGTTATGCAGTGTATAAATTGTAGCAAGTACTTTAATACTACACTTTGGCTCTAAATAGGAAGAATACAAGGTGCAGAGCAGAAGCTGTCGCACTTAGCATCATTCCTCTTGACTTCGCACAGGATGTTTTATTTCTTGTCTCTGAAACTCTGTACTTTGCATGATTAGTGGTCTTGGCCTCAAACCAATCGTTTTCCAGGGAACGCTTCAAAAGTTCCACTGAACTCTCACCTATGGCTGCCGCTTGGCTCTTTCGGTGTTGTGTGCTATGTGCTCAGTTGTGTTTGACTTTTTGTGACCCTGTGGACTGTAGCTCACCAGGCTCCTCTGTCCATGGAATCTCCCAGGCCAGAATACTGGAGTGGGTTGCCATTTCCTTCTCCAAGGGATTTTCCCAACTCAGGGATTGAAGCCTTCAGCTCCTGGATTGGCAGGCACATTCTTTATCACTTGATCCACTTGAAAAGTGCTTTATTAACTAAATATGCATAAAAATCTGATATAAATGTTTTAGAAATTTAACTCTTCAAAACATATTAATAAATGTCAAATATGATTTTAGAGATTCCCATATATATAGTCTATAATATCTAGTCTATAATATTTGACAAAATATTCCTTTGACTTTGGAGTACGTTCTTCTCTGCCATAATCTGAGGCTATTAAGCTTGTGCCTGTTGATTTTAAAGGATGACTCTGGCTTAGAGCACAGATGGTTGTGGTAATGATATCCTTGGAGCCATTTGGAGCAATAAGGTCTATAAAGTTAAACCATCCTGAAAGTAAAATATTTTAGGTAGAATGTTAAATCCACTACCCTTAAAAAAGAAATATCCTGAATTTTATTAATTTTATTCATGAGTATTTACCATCACTCCTTTTTTTCCCCCCTCAGCAATCAAATTGTATAATGACTTTCACAAGGGAAAATGTAAAGGTGACATTTTAAATATGAACTTTTACCCAAATGAATGAATTTCAGAAGCAGAGAGATTATTTCTCTACCCTGTGTTTTGAATTTTATTATCACAGACACCATTTCTCTTCATCACTCCATAAAATACTGTAGTAATTTACTTTCAACCTTCAGTGCAGTTCAGTTGCTCAGTCCTGTCCGACTCTTTGCAACCCCATGAATCACAGCACGCCAGGCCTCTCTGTCCATCACCAACTCCTGGAGTTCACTCAGACTCACATCCATCGAGTTGGTGATGCCATCCAGCCATCTCATCCTCTGTTTTCCCCTTCTCCTCCTGCCTCAAATCTCTCCCAGCATCAGGGTCTTTTCCAATGAGTCAGCTCCTCACATCAGGTGGCCAAAGTACTGGAGTTTCAGCTTCAGCATCAGTCTTTCCAGTGAAAACCCAGGACTGTTCTCCTTTAGGATGGACTGGTTGGATCTTACTTACCTGCAACCTAGTAAGTCAGAAAAAAATTTCCTTTATGTCTAATTAAAATCAGTTCTACCACAATTACCAGTTTTTGATTCCTTTCAAAGTTTTGATTTACCTGATGATTTTCATTTTAATACTCTCTAATACTTTTCCACAGTTTTCTTAAAATGAATTTCCAGATAACAATTACATGTGGGTGAGTAACCAAACTCTAGTAGACTTTGCCCTGCTTCATGCCATATTCCAAGGCCAAATTTGCCTGTTACCCCAGCTGTTTCTTGACTTTGTACTTTTGCATTCCAATCCCCCATAATGAAAAGGACATCGTTTTTTGAGTGTTAGTTGTAAAAGGTCTTATAGGTCATTATAGAACCATTCAACTTCAGCTTCTTCAGCATTACTAATTGAGGCATAGACTCGGATTACTGTGATACTGAATGGTTTGCCTTGGAAACGAACAGAGATCATTCTGTCGTTTTTGAGATTGCATCCAGCTACTGATTTTCAGACTCTCTTGTTGACCATGATGGCTACTCTATATCTTCTAAGGAATTCCTGCCCACAGTAGTAGATATAATGGTCATCTGAGTTAAATTCACCCATTCCAGTCCATCTTAGTTCTCTGATTCCTAGAATGTCGATGTTCACTCTTGCCATCTCTTGTTTGACCACTTCCAATTTGCCTTGATTCATGGACCTGACATTCCAGGTTCCTATGCAATATTGCTCTTTACAGCATTGGACCTTGCTTCTATCACCAGTCACATCCACAACTGGGTATTGTTTTTGCTTTGGCTCCATCTGTTCATTCTTTCTGCAGTTATTTCTCAACTGATCTCCAGTAGCATACTGGGCACCTACTGACCTGGGGAGTTCCTCTTTCAGTATCCTATCATTTTGCCTTTCATACTGTTCATGGGGTTCTCAAGGCAAGAATACTGAAGTGGTTTGCCATTCCCTGCTCCAGTGGACCATATTCTGTCAGACCTCTCCACCATGACCTGTCCATCTTGTGTGGCCCCACATGGCATGGCATAGTTTCATTGAGTTAGAGAAGGCTGTGGTAGGTGTGATCAGATTGCCTAGTTTTCTGTGATTATGGTTTCAGTATGTCTGTCCTCTGACGCTCTCTCACAACACCTACCGTCTTACTTGGGTTTCTCTTACCTTGAATTGGGGTATCTCTTCACAGCTGCTCCAGAAAAGTGCAGCCACTGCTTCTTACCTTGAACAAGGGGTATCTCCTCAGGGCTGCCCCTCCTGACCTTGAATGTGCAATAATAGCTCTACCCATGGACATCAACAGATGATCAACATTGAAATCAGATTGATTATATTCTTTGCAGCCAAAGATGAAGAAACTCTATACAGTCAGCAAAAACAAGACTAGGAGCTGACTGTGGCTCAGATCATGAACTCCTCATTGACAAATTCAGACCATTCAGGTATAACCTAAGTCATACCTCTTATGATTTTACAGTGGAAGTAAGAAATAGATTTAAGGGACTAGATCCGATAGCTAGAGTACCTGATGAACTGTGGACTGAGGTTCTTGACGTTGTAAAAGAGACAGGGATCAAGACCATACCCATGGAAAAGAAATGCAGAGAAGCAAAATGGCTGTCTGGGGAGGCCTTACAAATAGCTATGAAAAGAAGAGAAGTGAAAGGCAAAGGAGAAAAGGAACGATATAAGCATCTGAATGCAGAGTTCCAAAGAATACAAAAAGAGAGATAAGAAAGCCTTCCTCCGTGATCAATGCAAAGAAATAGAGGAAAACAACAGAATGGGAAAGACTAGAGATCTCTACAAGAAAATTAGAGATAGCAAGGGAAAATTTTATGCAAAGATGGGCTCGATAGAGGACAGAAATGATATGGACCTAACAGAAGCAGAACATATTAAAAAGAGATGGCAAGAATACACAGAAGAACTGTACAAAAAAGAGCTTCATCACCCAGATAATCACGATAATATGATCACTCACCTAGAGCCAGACATCCTGGAATGTGAAGTCAAGTGGGCCTTAGAAAACATCACTATGAACAAAGCTAGTGGAGGTGATGGAATTCCAGTGGAGCTATTTCACATCCTGAAAGATGATGCTGTGAAAGTGCTACATTCAATATGCCAGAAAATTTGGAAAACTCAGTAGTGGCCACAGGACTGGAAAAGGTCAGTTTTCATTCCAATCTCAAAGAAAGGCAATGCCAAAATTGCTCAAACTACCACACAATTGCACTCATCTCATATGCTAGTAAAATAATGCTCAAAATTCTCCACACCAGGCTTCACCAATACATGAACTGTGAACTTCCAGATGTTCAAGCTGGTTTTACAAAAGGCAGAGGAACCAGAGATCAAATTGCCAACATCTGCTAAATCATGGAAAAAGCAAGAGAGTTCCAGAAAAACATCTATTTCTGCTTTATTGTCTATGCCAAAGCCTTTGACTGTGTGGATCACAATAAACTGTGGAAAATTCTGAAAGAGATGGGAATACCAGACCACCTGACCTGCCTCCTGAGAAACCTGTATGCAGGTCAGGAAGCAACAGTTAGAACTGGAGATGGAACAACAGACTGGTTCCAAGTAGGAAAAGGAGTACCTCAAAGCTGTATATTGTCACCATGCTTATTTAATTTATATGCAGAGTACATCATGAGAAACACTGGGCTGAAAGAAGCACAAGGTGGAATCAAGATTGCCGGGAGATATATCAATAACCTCAAATATGCAGTGACACCACCCTTATGGCAGAAAGTGAAGAGAAGCTAAAAAGCTTCTTGATGAAAGTGAAAGAGGAGAGTGAAAAAGATGGCTTAAAGCTCAACATTCAGAAAAAGATCATGGCATCTGGTCCCATCACTCCATGGGAAATAGATGGGGAATCATTGGAAACAGTGTCAGACTTTATTTTGGGGGGCTCCAAAATCACTGCAGATGGTGACTGCAGCCATGAAATTAAAAGACTCTTACTCCTTGGAAGGAAAGTTATGATCAACCTTGATAGCATATTAAAAAGCAGAGACATTACTTTGCCAACAAAGGTCCATCTAGTCAAGGCTATGATTTTTCCAGTGTCATGTATGGATGTGAGAACTAGACTGTGAAGAAAGCTGAGTGCCAAAGAATTTATGCTTTTGAACTGTGGTGTTGAAGAAGTCTTGCACTGCAAGGAGATCCAACCAGTCCATTCTAAAGGAGATTAGTCCTGGGTGTTCTTTAGAAGGACTGATGCTAAAGCTGAAACTCCAGTACTTTGGCCACCTCATGTGAAGATTTGACTCACTGGAAAAGATTCTGATGGTGGGAGGGATTGGGGGCAAGAGGAGAAGGGAATGACAGAGGATGAGATGTCTGGATGGCATCACCGACTTGATAGTCGTGAATTTGTGTGAACTCCAGGAGTTGGTGATGGATAGGGATGCCTGGAGTGCTGCAGTTCATGGGGTCGTGAAGAGTTGGACATAACTGAGTGACTGAACTGAACTGAGTAACCAAGGAACATTTTAAGAATTCTTGTATGTGTTGTGCAGTGGCCTGTTGCAGTGTTTTTCTTTCCCGTTGTCATTAAAGCATATTGAAAATGATTATATTCTACAACCTACTTGGATAAAGAGAATTGGAGAAGGAAATGGCAACCCACTCCAGTGTTCATGCCTGGAAAATCCTAGGAATGGTTGAGCCTGGTGGGCTGCCTTCTTGGGGTCGCACAGAGTTGAACACAACTGAAGCAACTTAGCAGCCGCAGCAGAATAAAGAGAAAAGACTGATCACTGTTGGATAGAGAAAATCCCTTGGAGAGTCGGTTAGTTCAGGCCCTTGCTAAACACATAAAACCTGATGGGATTAATATCTCAGTCTGCCTGGAGAATTCCAGGGATGAAGGAGCCTGGTGGGTTGCCGTCTATGGGGTTGCACAGAGTTGGGCATGACTTAAATAACATAGCAGCAGCTGCTGCCTGTAAATCATTAACATTACAAGAGAGTACTCTGACATATTTGTTGGAAAGTTCTTACTGTATCATTGTATAAGACTTGCTAACTAGCCCATGTTTCATATTTTGACTCACATTCAGTTTAAGATGCAGGATAATCTAACTCTGGAGGGTATTTTAAAATTTTTCACTTTTAATGGAGAAGACCTACTTCTTTTATGTTATCTATTATTTCTGTTCAGTGAAAAACATTAAAGAAATTTCTTCCTCCCCTTGTCTCCACCACCTAATATTAGATAATAATGCTATATTTCTAGAATGATTTCTTGAAATTGTTAACTGTTAGTATATCTTTAATTTTTTCAATTATAAATGGTATACTTTGACATCTCACTGTTACATTTGCTTATAAGAAATTAGCAACAGTTAATCAACACTTACATTATAGATGTGTATAAGAGAAATGTGAAAATAAGCTACTTGACTTATATTTTATTTCCTTGAGTATCCTGTTGGATTATTATTATTACTTTTTTGGATATTACTGAGTGGAAATCTGAGGCCATCTTCCCATTTGCACTTTTCTAAATCAAACAGGTTTTGCCATGTTATTCCCAAATCCTTTATTTTTAGATTCCACTAACTTTTTAAAAGAATATGTTTCAGCATTAAGCATTTTGAATCCATTTTATTTAGAACATAGTGTACCTTTTAATATGTATATTTTAATCTTTTCTTCCTTCTTTATTTCTAGAAAGTTTTTTTTCTATAAGATATATATCCTGTATTCTGTTTTGTCTTGTTTTTTACAGGTGAGGTGGGGAAGAGCTCTGAATTTGTGATTATTGAATTTCCTTTGCCTCTTTTCCATATCTAAATTTTTTCTCTAATTTTTCTAATATTTAAAAAATTATCTGTTTACTTATTTTTGCCTGTGCTGAGTCTTCATTGCTACATAGACTTTTCTCTAATTGCAGAGAAAGGGGCTTCTCTTTGTTGCAGTGCATGGAGTTTTCATTGAGGTCGTTTCTCTTGTTGTGGAGTATGGGCTTTAAGGCACTCAGGCTCAGTAGTTGTAGCTCCTGGACTTTGGAGCACAGGCTTAATAGCTGTGTTGCATGGATTCAGTTGCTCCTCGGTGTGTGGAGTCTTCCCAGACCAAGCATTAAACCTGTGTCTTCTGCATTGGCAGGAAGTTTCTTAGCCACTGAGTCACCAGGGAAGCCCCTTTATACTATTTAGATCTATTACTTCTTACTGTGCTCAGTCGCTCAGTCGTGTTCGACTCTTTATGACCCCTTGGCTTGCAGCCCACCAGGCTCTTCTTCCGTGGGGATTCTCCAGGCAAGAATACTGGAATGGATTGCCATGCCCTCCTCCAGGAGATCATCTCAACTCAGGGATTGAATGTTCCCACATTACAGGTGGATTCTTTACTGTCTGAGCCACCAGGGAAGCCCCATTACATTTTAGTTGCTTTTTTAGACCATATTTGCACAATGTCTGTTTCCTTTATGTGCTGGCCATTATTTTTTTCAATTTTGTGAGAGATTTGCTTTCCATTTCTAACTTCTGGTTGTCTCAGATCATCTGTCTGTTCAAAACACACTCATCTTGACTTCTTAGATCTTACATAGCCATGCTGTCCTTTACCTCCTTGACTTAATTTCCACTCCTCTTCTTTGATTTTCTCAGCTCCACTACACTTGAGTGACTTGGCTGTTCTCTCTTGCCATAGTATGTTCTCCCCTATTTGTCAACATCACTAGCTGCCTCTCTTTGTTCAGATCTTTTACTCACAAGAAGCTTTCCCTGGCTAATCCACCTATAACTTCATTCCTATTCCAGAAATTTCATATTGTTCTGCTTTTTTTCCCTTTAACTGCTATCACAGCCGGTGCACTGTTTTATTTCTTTACCTTGATTATGACTTTCCTAATAGAGTAAAACAACAACAACAACAACAACTCCATACAAGATTTTCATCTCTTTACTATCACATCTTCAGCACCTGGCAGAGGTGTCATTTCTTAGAAAAACAACAAAATGTTATCATCGGAAGAAAATGCTTACTGAAACATCAAAGGCTGTTCTGTTTAGGTTTGTTCAATTGTTAGAATTATAGTAAAGAGATAATAGCATTTTAGCATGTTTACTCTCAGAATTTTATCACTTGCCAATTGAATATAATATAAAATGGTTTTGCAAAAAGCAAATCTTCATGAGTAGATATTTTCAATGGTATGATAAAAGCTACTAACCCAGGGTAAAGAGGGAGGAATTTAGTTTCTTAAGGAGAATGTGCTTTATGACATAATTTATCAGAGTATAGCTCTTCTCTGTAGGCAGTGATAATCATTTGGGAAATGTCTTTCATGTATCTTTTTAAGTAAATAATAAATTCCCTGTGTAATATCAAGAATGGCAATAAAAATGGTAAATTAGGAACTAAGATGCATCAATAAACCTACTCATTTTCATTAAATGTCTATTAAGCTCTGTGACACAGGGAGCTCAAGCTGATGCCCTATGACAACCCAGAGGAATGGGATGGGTTGGGAGATGGGAGGAAGGTTCAAGAGAGAGGGGACATATGTATACCTGTGGCTGATTTATGTTGATATATGGAAAAAAATAGCATAATATGTTAATTATATTTTAACAAAATAATGTAAATGTCTATTAGGTACCTATTAGATTATGCAGTTTCAATAAAAAGAGCTTTCCCATTTATGAAATTTTTGCAACAAATTTCTTAAATGCCTGAAGTCATTTGGTCTTGACAGTATTTCTCCTGATGATAGATCCTACTCCTCGAAGTTAGGAGAAAAGTACTTCTATAACAGAGATGAAAATGTAATCCTACCAACCCTGTTTTTTCTTTAAAGATTTTAAAGATAGGTGTTCATCTAAACCATAAATAAAACTTTTCAAAAAATATAAGAATAAAGATTAATATTTATAAAGTTGTTTTACATTTTGAAATTTTAAATCAATCCCACTGAATCATAGGACTCACAGCTTAATATTGACACAAAAGTTGTAGAATGTTCTTGAGTGTTTCCTTCTGTGATGTGGCTCTAAAGATATGATTTGAGTAAGTCTTCTCTATTTCATTTTTATGTACTTTTGATTCTATAGTTTTGCTACTTTCAGCTTTGTAACAGTACATTTTTCTCTTAGCCTTCATTATTGTGAAACAGGAAGCCTCTCTCTCTTTCTTCTTAAAAATTAGTGATTTCTCACTAACATTACAGATCTAACCAAAGGGTCTAACAGAACTTCAAAGTTAAAAGGCTTGTAGGGAAGCAGATGAAAGACATGATAGCTGCTACAATTTATCCTTGCTCAGCATATTTCATGGATGTTATTCAATGGCTTTTCTTTTTCTAACCTTATGTTTTATTGTTGTTCAGTCACTAAGTCATGTACAACTCCTTGCAACCCCATGAACTGCATCGTACCAGGCTCCCTGTCCTTCACTGTCTCCTGGAGTTTGATCAAATTCATGTCCATTGAGTTGATGATGCTCTGAAACCATCTCACTGCTGCTATCCCCTTCTTCTCCTGTCCCTAGTCTTTCCCAACATCAGAGTCTTTTCCAATGAGATGACTGTTCACATCAGGTGACCAAAGTATTGGTGCATCAGCATCAGTCCTTCCAATGAATATTCAGGGCTGATTTCCTTTAGAATTGACTGGCTTGATCTTCTTAAGTCCAAGGGACTCTCAGGAGATTTGAAAGCATTAATTTTTTGATGTTCAACCTTGATTGTCAAACTCTCACATCTGTGCAGGACATCTTTTAGGATTTGTTAAATTTCTTTGTTCAGATACAAATATGGTCCAAATACTAAAATAAAGATACTTTCAGAGTGGGGAATAGGGAGGATTATTACTAAAGGAAAGAAATCCAGATTGATTTTTCTGAGGTCACAGGAGACTTTTATGTGTATAAGCAATCTTTGGCATCTTCACTAGGTTAATGCAGTTTTATGGCTATACTGATGAAGGAGGCCAAACTGTGGAAAATTCTTCACTCATGTGTACCAGCTTCTCATTTCTTCCTCCCAAAAAATTGATTTTAAAAGGAAAATGTCCATGCAAAAAGAATCAAAGGTAGCCTTCAAAGGAAGTGTGTATATGCAGTATATGATCTGAGTGGTATGTGAAAATGCAGGTTTCTTAATCTGGATTTTTTTTGATATCCTGTTCTATTTATATTCCATCCATACACACACACACATTTTACCTTTCATGCCAGCACAGAGTCGAACACCTATTTGATCCTCAGGAGCTAATGTTGTTTCTTTGGTATAATTTTCATATATTATTTAGTACCATCTAGTGATATTGAATGGTTTTATGAGATCTACAAGATCTTCTAGAATTAACAGCAAAAAAAGATGTCCTTTTCATCATAAGGAATTGAATGAAACAGAGATACCTGGAGTAACAGGCAAGTTTATCCTTGGAGTACAAAATGAAGCAGGTCAAAGGCTAACAGAGTTTCACCAAGAGAATGCACTGGTCATAGCAAACACCCACTCCAACAACACAGGAGACAACTCTACACATGGACATCAATAGATGGTCAATACTGAAATCAGATTGATTAGACTCTTTGCAGCCAAAGACAGAGAAGCTCTATACAGTCAGCAAAAACAAGGCCTGAGAGCTGACTGTGGCTCAGATCATGAATTCCTTATTACCAAATTCATACTTAAATTGAAGAAAGAAGGGAAGACCACTAGACCATTCAGATATGACCTAAATCAAATTCCTTATGATTATACAGTGGAAATGACAAATAGATTCAAGGGATTAGATCTGATAGAGTGCCTGAAGAACTATGGATGGAGATTCATGACATTGTACAGGAGGCAGGGATCAAGACCATCCCCAAGAGAAAAATTCAAAAAAGCAAAATGGTTGCCTGAGGAAGCCTTACAAACAGCTGAGAAAAGAAGAGAGGCGAAAGGCAAAGGAGAAAAGGAAAAGTACATCCATCTGAATGCGGAGTTCCAAAGAATAGCAAGTAGAGATAAGAAAGCCTTCCTCAGTGATCAATGCAAGGAAATAGAGGAAAACAATAGAATGGGAAAGATTAGAAATCTCTTCAAGAAAATTAGAGATACCAAGGGAACATTTCAGGCAAAGATGGGCAGAATAAAGGACAGAAATGGTATGGACTTGACAAAAGCAGAAGACACTAAGAAGAGGTGGCAAGAATACACAGAAAAACTATATAGAAAAGATCTTATAACTCAGATAACAGTGATTGGTGTGATCACTCACCTAGAGCCAGACATCCTGGATCATGAAGTCAAGCGGGCCTTAGGAAGTATCTCTACGAACAAAGCTAGTGGAGGTGATGGAATTCCAGTTGAGCTATATCAAATCCCAAAAGATGACACTGTTAAAGTGCCACGTTCAGTATGCCAGTGAATTTGAAAAACTCAGCAGAGGCCATAGGACTGGAAAAGGTCGGTTTTCATTCTGGTCCCAAAGAAGGGCAATGCGAAAGAGTGTTAAATTGCCATACAATTGCACTCGTTCCACATGCCAGCAACATTATGCTCATTTGTTTTACTTATTTTTGTTTTTATTTTTTAGGGGAAAAGTGTTATATTATTTGGAAATTTACCCAGACCTGTCAAAAACTCTTTAATTAAGATAGCACTGCTGAAAGTCAGCAAGAATCGCTAGGCTGTTATCAAATAAACTCTTCAGGGATTGGGCAAATACATCTGCGTGCTTGGCAGTCCTTCTTGGTATTTCTGATATACACGGAGTAGGAGGACTATGAACCAGATTTAAAACAAAAACAAAAACAAAACAAAAACAGGCTAAACAGGGACTTGGATATTGGAGCATGATGAGATGTGAAAAACAGAAAACATTTCTGTATATTTGATTCTTTACAGTATTGTCCATTGCTTTTATATATTTCTCAAATTAAGAGGAACATATGAAAGTGAGACTGTGGTGCTTATTGCTGATTTTTAGAAAATGTAAGATTAGAAAATTGTGTATATTCTAAAGTTAAGTGCTATATAAAAAAATACATATATGAATAAGACATATGATCTTTTTCTCAAACAGTTCAGTTCAGTCACTCAGTCATATCTGACTCTTTGAGACCCCATGAATCATAGCACGCCAGGCCTCCCTGTCCATCACCAACTCCCGGAGTTCACTCAGACTCACGTCCATCGAGTCTGTGATGCCATCCAGCCATCTCATCCTCTGTTGTCCCCTTCTCCTCCTGCCCCGAATCCCTCCCAGCATCAGAGTCTTTTCCAATGAGTCAACTCTTCACATGAGGTGGCCAAAGTACTGGAGTTTCAGCTTTAGCATCATTCCTTCCAAAGACATCCCAGGGTTGATCTCCTTCAGAATGGACTGGTTGGATCTCCTTACAGTCCAAGGGACTCTCAAGAGTCTTCTCCAACACCACAGTTCAAAAGCATCACTTCTTTGGCACTCAGCCTTCTTCACAGTCCAACTCTCACATCCATACATGACCACAGGAAAAACCATAGCCTTGACTAGATGGACCTTAGTCGGCAAAGTAATGACTCTAATACACACCTAAATATATTAACTACTTTTAAACTCATACATCTGAAAAGACTTCAGTGAATAAAATTAATTTAATAGAATCATAAAGGTGAGAACTATATGATATTTCTTTCATTGCTTTTATATTTCTTTCCTTTTTCTATATAGAAGAAAATAGCTTATAGAAATTGAAAACATGTTTTACTATAAAATCAAGCAAGTTATTGCAAGTTTACTGTGTGCATATATGTATACTTGGTTCTATCTACTTGAATGTATAGGAAGGTTGAGCTAGCTAAATGGTGCCATGGGCAGGGAATTTTTATTTTCATGATAGCTGGAGAGAGAGATGGGTTAAGGGAATAACTTCTCTTTTAAAAATCTGTCTCTAAGAGTCGTAATTTTCCTGAAATGTCATTGTTATACATTTGGAAGTTAGTAAAAATGTTAAGGGTACTCACAGAGACAATAACTCACTTTTCACTGTTACAGGATTGTTCATTGATTGGTTCCACTGTTAAATTTGTCTTTTATTTTTCTTTTGAACAAAGCGCATTTGCTGAGTCACTTTTGCTCTGAAGCATTTATCTTTGTTTGAAGATACATTGATATCCCTCATATAATGCTGGTATATCTTTATATATCTTTACATTTACTGGGATATAAGTAAATTTGAAATTATATTTAAATGTAACAATTTTTATACAATAGCTGTATATGTTTATTTTGTAATTAACATCCTTAAGAAGCAACTCTTCATCCATTATAGTTTTGTTGTGAGATTACAGTAATTTAGTCACATCTTCAGACTCTACTTCTGATCCGGTTCTCTTGCTCTTTCCACCACATCTGCAGTTATTTCCTTCATTAGAGTCTTGAACCTCTCAAAGTCATCCATGAGGGTTAGAATCAAATTCTTCCAGAATTCTGTTAATGTTGATATTTTGATCTCTTCCCATGAATCGCAAATGTTCTTAATGGCATCAGATCTTTTCCAGAAGATTTTCAGTTTACTTTACTCAGATCTATCAGAGGTATTGCTGTCTCTAGCAACTGTAGCCTTAAGAAATATATTTCTTATACTAAGACTTGAAAGTCAAAATTACTCCTTGATTTGTGGGCTGCAGAATAGATGTGTATTAGCAGGCATGAAAGTAACATTAATCTTATACATCTCCATTAGAGCTCTTGGATGACCAGGTACATTGTCAAAGAGCAGTAATATTTTGAAAGGAATCTTTTTTTTCTAAGCAGCAGATCCCAACAGTCGGCTTAAAATATTCAGTAACCCATGTTGTAAACAGATGTGCATTCATCAGGCTTTGTTGTTCCATTTATAGAGCACAGGCAGGTTAGACTTAGCATAATTCTTAAGGGCCTTAGGATTTTGAAGGCTACTGCAAAGTTATAATTGGCCTAATTTCAATATTCTCATGTCTCAGAGGAGAGGACGAGAAAGGGGGACCAGCCAGTTGGTGGAGCAGTCAGAAAAACACACTTATATTTCTTCTAAGTATTTTACAGTTTTAGCTCTTACATTTAGTTCTGTGATCTGTTTTGAGTTATTTTTTGTGTATGGTAGGGTTAGGGTCCAGCTTTGTTCTTTTGCATGTGGAAATCCAGTTGTCTGTCCTAGCACCATTTGTTGAAAAACTATTCTCTTCTCCATTGAATTGCCTAACACTCAAAATTTTAAATAGTATAACTTTTATTTTTAATAAGAAATATAATAACTATGCAAGATGGGAGAGAATTAATGCATAATTCTACTATCCTTGCAGAACTTCACTATTTTGTGTATTCCTTTCTAGTCCCCACCTCATAAACATACATTTTATATAGTTGTAATCATAATATACTAATTAATATGTTTAGTCTTTTTCACTTAATATATAAATGATGCATGCTTTACATATTGCTATGTAGGTTTCCAAATTTTTGTTGTTGTTGCCTAAATGTTCCATCTGTAGGCTATCCATAATTTAATAAATCAGTCCCTTATTTTAGATATTTGGGTTTACTCTAATTTTTTATTATTTAAATAACAGTATAATTATAATCTTTGTGTATAACCCATTAACCTACTATTGTATAATTTCCTTAGATAATCTTCTGTAAGGATTTCTTTCAACATATATTGAAAACCAACTAGAGACTAGCCATATAATTTTGAATTGAGGAATCCTGGGTTATGTGTGTTGTAATTGCTGGCTCATTAAGTAAGGGTTTCCCTGGTGGCTCAGATAGTAAAGCCTCTGCCTGCAACACAGAAGACCCAGGTTTGATCCCTGGGTCAGGAAGATCACTTGGAGAAGGAAATGGCAACCCACTCCAGTACTCTTGCCTGGAAAATTGTATGGATGGAGGAGCCTGGTAGGCTCCTGGGGTCCATGGGGTCTCAAAGAGTTGGACACGACTGAGGGACTTCACTTTCACTTTAATATAACAATAGCAACTGATATCTCTAACTGTGGCTCAGGCAATGTGCTGAATAGTTTGTATCAAAGCCAAAGTTTGATAACTTGTCCAAAGTTGTATAACTAAATAAATGGCAAAAGTGGCATCCAGGACTGTGTGACTCCAGAACTCCACTGATTCCCAGAATGGACAGAAACAATTATATTTGGCACGATTCTTACAGAGTTGGCTCTAGTAGATTAGGTATTTTGTGCAGAAGTTCTGTGGATATACAAGACTTGTTAAGCATGAATGCAAAGTATGAATGCATTATTGATCAAAATTTTAAAAAAAGAATCAAGACTGGTTTTTCTTTGTAGATTTAATGATTCATTGTTCTTGGAACCCATGAACTAATCATTTTATATTGTTCCATTTGTGTAGTGTTTGCCATTCCAAAGGGCCTAGAACACATACATAACCAAAACAGAACTTTTTTTTTTAAGATTTTAAAAAATTAATTAACTTATTTTTGACTGTGCTCGACATTTGTTGCTGCACATGGACTTTCTCTAGTTGCGTCAAGTGGGGCTACTCTCTAGCTGTGGTGTGTGGACTTCTTCTTGTGGTGACTTCTCTTGTTGTAAACAGAGGCGCTAGGCACACGGGCTTCAGTAGTTACTGCTCCAGGGCTCTAGAGCACAGGCTCAGTAGTTGTGGTGCAGGCGTGGTTCCTCCGAAGCATGTGGAATCTTCCTAGACTAGGAATTGAACCTGTCACCTGCATTGGCAGGTAGATTCTTTACCATTGAGCCAGCAGAGAATTCCCTGAAATTGTTTCTTGATTCAGAGCAATAAAAAAGAGAGTGGAAAATGAATTAGAAATCTTTGATACTTAAATGTAAGTCAAAAATTCCTGATATCTTAAATATGTAAATTTTAGTATTTGGGAGAGAATATACACAATAGCATTTCTGATCAAGACATCTGAGTCCTATATATAATGTATATTTAATTAACAGTGTTCAACTGTTAGTAATTCTTTAGTTGTATAATTATTAGATGTGTTCAGTATTTGAATAATTGTCTACAACTCACTATTGCTCTAGCCTGTAATATGAAGACGTAAATCAGAATTATAAGAATACAGTGATGCTTGAAAAGAAACAGTAATTTTGAAATGCTAATAGTCCAAAAAAAAATGGCTCTGCCATATTCAGATATAACAGTTTTCTTTAAAGCCTGAGAATGCCACTTTATACAAACTCTTGTTGTCAATTTCTATTTCCAGAAAACATAGGAGGCATGATCACTTATCATTTTAGTTCATCCAAGCAAGATTCTGCCTCTTTCCTCATTAAATAGCACCTTGTTAGAATTTCAAAAAACTAATTTCTTAAAACTCTAAAAAGTCATCTCATTCTTTTCCATCCTTCTATTCAGTTATTCACCACTTTCATTCTGTCATTTCTTTGAAATGTCTGATTTTCTATTCTTATTACAACCACCTTAGTTCAGGCCTTTTAGTGGGTTTCCTGCTTGTATCTTTTTTTTTATAGCAGTAGACTAAATTTACACTCTTTCCATCATGTGTCTCTGAGGTAATCCCAGGAACTCTGCAAAATTCACTAGCTAACCTCTCTGTCTCAACATGTAGGATGTTTCATCAGAACAGTTAGCTATGATCCAGTAGTGTTTTTCTTGTTAACTTGACATTTACCTGCTGTCTAAACAAAGTCATCTTATTCTCATTTTTTTCCCAACTAAGATTACTTATTAGATGTGATCCTTTGCATGGTACTTGTGATCCTAGCCTATTGCCTTCTGATGTGACGCACATGAACCCTGTTGCCTATTTCAGACGTGCAGCAAGCATTTGATTTTATCTAATTCCATGCTCTCAATTTATCAAGTAACCTAATTTCTCAATCTTCAGTTAGACATTCTTAAGATCTTTTCCCTGACTACTGAAACCATCACCGTGACCCCCTCAAAATTGGGTTAGACATCTCACTCATGTTCTATGTAATATGTAGCACACTATTTTGAAATAGCTAGGTTTTTGTGGTGTGCGTTTTGGGGTTTTTTTCTTGAGATAGAGTTGACTTGTAATGGTTTCAGATGGCCAATATAATTTGGTGTTTATATATATTACAAAGTGATTACAATAAGTTTAGTTTACATTCATATATATATATAAATACAAACCACATTTTCTTTAACCATGCATCCATTAATGAACAGTTAGGTTGCTATATAATGTCTTGGCTATTGCAAATCATCCTGCAGTGAACATGGGAGTGCAGATATCTTGTTGAAGTAGTGTTTTCATTTATGATAGTTCCATTTTATTTTTTTGAGGAATTTACATGCTGTCTTCCATAGTGACTATACCAGTTGACATTCCTCCCAACAATGCACAAGAGTTCCTTTTTCTTCACATCCTTGCCAATACTTGTTATTGTCTTTTAGATAATAGGTATTTGAACATACGTAGTATTTAATTATAGCTTTGATTTGCATCTCCCTGATTAGTGATGTTGAACATCTTTTCATGTACCTATTGACCTCTTCTTTGGGAAAATGTCTGTTAAGATCCTCTGCCCATTTAAAAAATCACATTGGTGGTCTTTGATTCTGTGTTGTATGAGTTCTTTATATGTTTTAAAATATGAACCCCTTGTCAGATACATGATTTGCAAATATTTTTTTCCCATTCAGTAGTTTGCTTTTTCATTTTGTTACAGTGCAGAAGACTTGGTGTGATGTAGTGCCATTTGTTTATTTTTGCTTTGTTGCCTTGGTTTTAGTGTCAAGTCCAAAAAATCCTCAAGACCAGTGCCAAGGAATTTACTGCTTATGCTTTCTTCTAGGAGTTTTATGGTTTCAGGTCTTATCTTCAAATCTTAATCCATTTTGAGTTAACTTCTATGTATGGTATAAGATAGTGGTCCAATTTCAGAGTTTTGTTACTTTGTTTTTATCTTTGTCACCAGAAAGTCAGCTTCTTGAGGGCAAGTACTACAGCATTTTCATTCTAGCACAATGTGTAGTGGTGGTTCTTGTGTACTTGTAAAATTGTTACTGAAAAATGAATTAATTGAGCATTTATCAAGGAGTTACTATGTGCCAGACTCTGTGATGTATGGATCATTGAAAAAGTAAATGTGGTTTCTGTCTTTGTGTCTGATGAGAAAGGCAAATTGTAAACAAATGGCCAATTAGGATAGTCTGTGGTGGACACCGTCATTTCCTTCCCTTTGTATACATGCATACTATTTTTCATGCCAAGAAGCGGTGTCTGTTCTTCTCACCTTGAATCTGAGCTGACTTTAATTTCTTGATAAAAACAATGTGGAAAAAATGATGTTTTGGAACTTTTGAGACCAACTCTAAAGAAGCTTTGCAGTTTCTACTTGGGGTCTCTGAGAATGTTTTCTCTTGGGAAACCCAGCCACTAAATTGTGAAAAACTCAAGCCACATGGAGACGGTTTGTGTAGGCCCTCCATAGTTCGGCTGATCTTTGATAATGTCAACTTGCCATGTGAATGAGTCCTATTGGACATCCAGTCCAGTTGAGCCTTTAGATGACTTCATTCTCTAGCACCATCTGACTGCAACTACATGTGAGAAGATCAGGTGAGAATTACATAGCTAAGCCTTGTCAACCACCCATAGACTCTTAAGAGAGAATGAATTGTTTCAGGCAACTAAATTTAGGGGTGGACATGAACAGGAATAAAGAGAAAACCTAATTTAGATGATCAGTGAAGCCAAACTACAATTGTTTACTAATTTTTATCTTCCCAGTTCAACTATACATTTCATTAAGGTAGAGATTGTATCTGTTCTGTTCTTAACTCTATCTCCAGTTCATAGCATATATGCTTAATATCTGCTGAAGTGTTAGTAAAGAACTTCTACTAGATTCTTAAAGAATTCTATAACTCCCCCCAAATTAAGATTTACTTCTTAGCAGGAAAATGTTCCTCCTTGTCCGTCTTGTATAGCAAGATATACAAGTTCTATACAGTCAGCAAAAACAGGATCCGGAGCTGACTGTGGCTCAAATCATGAACTCCTTACTGCCAAATTCAGACTTAAATTGAAGGAAGTAGGGAAAACCACTGGGCCATTCAGGTATGACTTAAATCAGATGCCTTAAGATTATATAGTAGAAATGAGAAATAGATTTAAGGGACTAGATCTGATAGACAGAGTGCCTAATGAACTATGGACGAAGGTTCTTGATATTGTACGGGAGACAGGGATCGAGACCATCCCTAAGAAAAAAAATGCAAAAAAGCAAAATGGCTGTCTGAGGAGGCCTTACAAATAGCTATGAAAAGAAGAGAAATGAAAAGCAAAGGAGAAAAGGAAAGATATAAGCATCTGAATGCAGAGTTCCAAAGAATAGCAAGGAGAGATAAGTAAGCCTTCCTCAGTGATCAATGCAAAGAAATAGAGGAAAACAATAGAATGGGAAAGATTAAAAATCTCTTCAAGAAAATTAGAGATACCAAGGGAACATTTCATGCAAAGATGGGCTTGTTAAAGGACAGAAATGGTATGGACCTAACAGAAATGATGATATTAAGAAGAGATGGCAAGAATACACAGAAGAACTGTATGCACAGAAGGTAGAGG
>SJYC01131749.1:0-26024 GCA_006408675.1 Madoqua kirkii
GTTATTTATTTTGTAATGAAAAATTTTAGAATTCACTCAATAATTTTCATATAAAATATTATGCAGTATTGATTGTATTTATTATATGTATACATCCCTGCTACTTATTTTTCTTATAATTGGAAGTTTGTACCTTTCCATTGGTTTCATCCAATTTGCCTTCCCTCTGGTGACCACAAATATCATCTATATTTCTTTGCATTTATTTCTTTTTGAAAGAAAATTGACCCAGATAGCACATTAGTTCTTGTTACACATCATAGTGATACAATATTTCCATCCATTTCAAAATGATCACCAGGATAAGTCTAGTACCCTCTGTCAGCATACAAAGATGTTACAATTATGACTATATTTTCCCTTGTATGTTTCATACCTGTGACTCATTTATTTTGAAACTGGAAATTTGTACCTCTTCATCTGTCTCACCTATTTCTTTCCTTCCCTCTCTGCCAGCCAACTGTTTTCTGTGTCTTTAACTGTGTTTCTGTTCATTTATTTTTTATACTTCGTGCATAAGTGAAATCATACAGTATTTGTCTTTTTCTGTCAGACATATTTCATTTAGCATAATACCCAATAGTTCATTCATGTCTCAAATGGCAAGACTGATTCCTTCTTATGGCTGAGTAATATTCCATTATATATATAAGTCACATCTTTATCTGTTCACCTCTTGATGGGCACTTAAGTTGCCTCCATGTCTTGGCTATTATAGATAATGTTGCAGTGAACATACAGATGTGCATATCTTTTCTAATGAATACTTTTGTTTTCTTTGGGTAACTTAACAAATTTGGGTTATTTAACAAATTTCTTTGGGTTATTTAACAAATTTCTAAGAGTGGAAGTGCTGGATATAATAATAGTTATAATTTTTTGAAGCATCTCCATACTATTTTCCACAGAGGCTGCATCTATTTACATTACTACCAATAGCGCATGAAAGTTCCCTTTTCTCCACATCCTCCAGCACTTGTTGTTTGTAGAATTTTTGTAATAACCATTCTCTCTTGTATGAGGAGATACCACATTTTAATTTTGATTTGCACTTCCCTGATAGCTCAGCTAGTAAAGAGTTCGCCTGCAATGCAGGAGACCCCAGTTCAATTCCTAGGTCGGGAAGATCCTCTGAAGAAAGGGACAGGCCACCCACTTCAGTATACTGGGCTTTCCTGGTGGTTCAGGTGGTAAAGAATCCACCTGCAATGGAAGAGAGCTGGGTTCAATCACTGGTTTTGGAAGATCCCCTGGAGAAGGGAAAGGCTACTCACTCCAGGACTATTGCCTGGAAAATCCCATAGACAGGGGAGCCTGGCAGGCTACAGTCCATGGGGTCGCAAAGAGTTGGACATGACTGAGTGACTTTAATCAGGCTTCCCTGGTAAGCTAGTAAAACTCTGCCTGCAGTGCAGGAACCCCAGTTTGATTCCTGGGTCAGAAAGATCCCCTAGAGAAGGGATAGGCTACCACATCTGTATTATTGGGCTTCCCTGGTGGCACAGATGGTAAAGAATCTGCCTGCAATGACGCTGAACATCTTTTCATGTTTTTGTTAGCCAACTATATGTCTTCTTTGAAATAATTTCTGTTCAATCCTCTTCCCATTTTTATGTGTGTTTTTTTTTGAATGTTGAGTTGTGTGTGTCCCCTTTGTATATTTTGCATACAAACCCCTTATTTGATATATTATTTGCAAATAACTTTTTAGTAACAAAGTGTATATAAGTGTATGTGCGTGGGGGGGGGGCCATAAAATCCAAGTTTCCTTGAGCAAATCTGGCATTGATTTTGTCTAGTTTCAGTTCAAGAATTTTGTGGCTTCCTTTTTTTTGCCATCATTTCTTTAGCAGATTTGTTACTTAATTCCTATATTTATTGTCTATTGTGAGGAATACAAAGTACACACTTCTTAAATACAGCATCTGTGCTCCAGCTACAGTTGTTCATTTTGGCTGGAAGTATATGACCCAGTTTGAATCAATGAAAGAGTAGTCTGCATAAAGCAAATCTAGCCTGTTCATCACCTAATAGTTCATATTGCAATTTGCCTTGTAAAAGATTACCCTCTGAGAAAAATGGCTGGATGTTTTCTCATTTATGTATCAGGGCAGCACACTAATTAATATATACGTATTCCCTTGCTATTGAATACCATCAAGGCCAAGAACATACAGTCATTCTGCAGTAAAAGGTTCAAACCCAACTCTGACTCCAAACATCAACCTTAAATCCAACTATACAACTCATGAGGTCAGCATGCTTATTTATTCTCAGAGCACTTAACATTTCTTTTAATGGTTGTAAAATACACATTGCATAAAACTTTCTACTTAGCCATTGGTGAGTGTGCATTCCAGTGGCATTGCTACATTAACAGTGTTACGCTGCTATCACCACCTTCCATCCACAGAACCTTTTCATCTTTTAAAAGTGAAACTGCACACTGAACAGTAACTCCTTACCCCCTCCCTCCAGCCCCTGGCAACTACCATTCTATTTTTTGTTTCTGAATTTGACTACTTTATGTCCCAATAGAAATTTTTATTGTAAAGATTTATTTTATATAAATAAATATCTGCAAGGTTCATCTATGGTATAGCAGGTGTCCTGATTGCCTTCTTCTTTATGACTTAATATTCCATTACATATATGTGTGTGTGTGTGTGTGTGTGTTCATCTGTTTATTTATTCACCTGTCAGTGGACACATAGGTTGCTTCCAGTGTTTACCATGTTTATTTATATGCCCACCATGGTAGTGAAAGCAACTTTGCTGTACATATTTTTAAAGTAACATTCTAAATTAAATAATCAACACTAATCTCAGCAAACAGAGAATAAAATAATAAGGTAACCTTAGCACAACCATAGAACTACTTCATGTGTTCATGATAAGTGGCAGAAAACTTTTTGGAAATCAGTAGAAATATATTAAAGAAAGAAAAAAGAACCATGGATATTTTGCTCTGTGTTAAGGAAAACAGCACATACTTCCATTTTACCACAGAAAGAAAAATGGTTTATGCCTCCCTGCAGCAGTCTTGGTGGTTTTGGTCATAAAATATACTGTATATTTTTACTCATTTTTTTCCTCTTTCTGGTAAACCAGTATAAGTGAACACATTATTTTATAAGTATCCTTAGGGAAAACAGTAAGAAAGAATAAGTAAACACCAGAAGGACATTTTAATTCAGAACAAATGCAGCACATATTTTCTAAAATTCACTATTATTAGAATGAAGCAATCTCTTTGGAATGAGTTATTGAAGTCATTTTTTAAAAAGTAAAATTACTTGTTGATTCCAAAAATGGTGTGTATAACATGCATTTTGAGTGTCTTGGTGGTGCAGAGGTTAAAGCGTCTGCCTGCAATATGGGAGACCTGGGTTCGATCCCTGGGTCGGGAAGATCCCCTGGAGAAGGAAATGGCAACCCACTTCAGTATTCTTGCCTGGAGAATCCCATGGATGGAGGAACTTGGTGGGCTACAGACCACGCGTTGCAAAGAGTCGGACACGACAGAGCGACTTCACTTTCATTTTCAAAGACTATTTAGCTTAGGATTTATACTATGAACTCAACATAAAAGGTCAGAAATACACCGGAACAGTTTAGTACCCAAAGCGTGTAAAATGCTAATAAGAAAGTAATTTTTGATAAATTACTTTAAAGCTGCATAATATTTTAGTTGACATTTTTAAAAGAGTTATATATTTAAGATAATTCTAGACTGTAAACGTTTAATTTTAGCATGTCCTGCTGTATTAATTTATAATATCCTAGAAAATATTTAAAATAGGTTTAATACTGTTTTCGTGAGTTTTTCTAATGTAGCAACACACTCCAGTACTCTTGCTTGGAAAATCCCATGGATGGAGGAGCCTGGTAGGCTGCAGTCCAAGGGGTCGCTAAGAGTCAGGCATGACTGACTTCACTTGCACTTTTCACTTTCATGCGTTGGAGAAAGAAATGGCAACCCACTCCAATATTCTTGACTGGAGAATCCCAGGGAGAGAGGAGCCTAGTGGGCTGCCATCTAAGGGGTCACACAGAGTCGGACATGACTGAAGCGACTTAGCAGCAGCAGCAGCAGCAGAGTTAACTTGATCACTATTAAGAAGTTGTTTCACTTATAAGCATTTCATATTTTGGTGTAAGGAAATGATTATGAAAATTCAATCTAAATTTTTATAACTTTCCTTTTTCATTGGAAATACTCAACGTGAATTTCTTATTTTCTTCTTTCTCCTGGTTTTATGTGTATATAAAATAATTGATATCCACAACTTGCATTTGTGAATTATGTGAACACGAATTACTTCACATTATATTTTTCTTCCTTTCTTTGCTTTTTTCCTTTTCAAATAATTTGTTAACTTTTCCATGAAAAGACTGTTTTCCTGAAGGAGTTTAATTTTATTGTTTTAAGTTTTATACAATTTTATGGTTATTTTCAATTTATAGTTATTACACATGATTAGCTGTATTCCCCATGTTGTAAAGTACATACTTGAGCCTATCTTATACCCAGGAGTTTGAATCTCCTACTTCTCCACCCCTATAGTGCCCTTCCCCCTCCCCACTGGTAACCAGTAGTTTGTCTTTATATCTGTAAGTCTGCTTCTTTTTTGTTATATTCATTAGTTTGTTGTATTTTTTAGCTTCCACATATGAATGATAACATACAGTATTTGTCTTTTTACGTTTGACCTATTTCACTTAGGAGAATGCTCTCCTAGTCCATCCATGTTGCTGCAGATGGCAGGAATTCCTCCTTTTTATGGCTGAGCAGTATTCCATTATATGCATCACATCTTCCTTACCCATTCATTTGTTGATGGATGCTTAGGTTGTTTCCATGTCCTAGCAATTGTAAATAATGCTGCATGAACATTGGAATGTATGTATCTTTTCCAATTAGTGCTTTTGTTCTTTTGGATATATATCCCAAAGTGCAGTTGTTGGATCATATGGTGCTTCTATTTGTCATTTTTTTGAGAAAACTTCATACTGTTTTCTACAGTGGCTGCAACAATTTACATTCCCATCAATAATGTATTTTACTCCACCAAATACTAGCAATACTTGCAAACCAAATCCAGCAATACATTAAAAGGATCATAAAATATGATCAAGTGTAATTTATTTCAACAGTGTAAGGATTTTTTAATATCCGTAAATCAATCAATGTGACATATCATGCTAACTAATTTAAAAATAAAACTGTATGATCATCTCCATAGATGAAGCAAAAGCTTTTGATAAAAAGTCAGCATTTATTTCTAATAAAATTCTCAGAAAGTAGACATGGTGAGACTAAACCTCAACATAATAAAGCCCAAATGTGACAAATTCACAGCTAATATCATACTCAATGGTAAAAAGCTGAAAGCATTTCCTCTAAGTTCAGGAATAAGACAGGAGTTATAATCAACATAATTTTAGAAGCCTTAGTCATAATCACCAGAGAAGAAAAAAGAGTAAAAGATGTACAAACTGAAAAGGAAGAAGTGAAATGGTTACTGTTTGCAAATAACATGATAACACTTATAGAAAACCTTAAAGATACTATCAGAAAACTACTAGAGTGCACCAGTGAATTCAGTGAAGTTGCAGGAATCAAAATTAATATACATAAATCTCTTAAAAGACATATTTTTAAAAGATACCTTTCATGTATTTGTTAAAACTATCCAATCATCCCATTTCCTAATAAATTCCTGGTAACAGAATATGTTATTTCTTCTTTATTAAACATGATATTTTTAAAGAATTTAAATTTAGAAAATATTCAGTATATTTTCTCTTATAAAAACTAGAATTCAAGTGACTAAATTTGCCATTGTGTTGAAGTTAGGAAAAAGAATTCATTATCTCTTTACGTTTACCCTGGGAAACACACTTTTACCACAAGGTGGATCTATGGTATTTGGTAAAGGTATTTTTATTGTCTGGTTTGTTATTTATATTAAATTTCTACCTGAAGATATGCCTTGTTTCTTATAAGAAGAAATTTTCCTATGGAACTGTGTTTGGATATACATTAAAAACATATGTCTACCATATAAGTAGAAAAAAAAATTAACCTCTGAGATTTGGTTCAAATTATTGGTATGAGAAATGAAGATGTTTCCATGTGTCTCTCACAATGTTATGCCTTACTGTGTTTCTAAGTTTTTTTACTCCTTTCCTTCTACTTTTTGTGAAAGAGAAAGTGAAAGTTAGTCTCACAGTTGTGTTTGACTCTTTCCAATCCTGTGGACTGTAACCTGCCAGGCTCCTCTGTCCATGGAATTCTCCAGGCAAGAGTACTGGAGTGGGTTTCCATTTCCTTCTCCAGGGGACTTTCCCACCCCAGGAATCGTACCCCATTCTGCATTGCAGGCAGATTCTTTACCAACTGAGCTACTAGGGAAGCCCTACTTTTTGCCTTTTTGTATAGATAAACAGGTAAAAGTAGAGGTTAAATCTGGCTAAGAAAAGTTAGCTTCACTAAGTTTATTCCAAATTCATGAATATATTTACCTAAAATAATTCTTCAGAATTGACAAACTGTTCTACTTTTCATATATCCAACAACACTCACTTTTACTGAATGTTGAATGATAGGGTCACAGCATTGCATTCAGCATAATTAGGAACAAAATGACTATACAGAGCTTATACAATGATTTTGCCCATGGGATTAAGCATTCTAGTTAGTGTGACAAGAGTGCATATATTTGTTGTTGCTCAGTCTCTTTAGCATTTCCTGGAGCTTACTCAAACTCATGTCGAGTTCGTGATGCCATCCAACCATCTCATCCTCTGTCGTCCTCTTCTCCTCCTGACTTCAGTCTTTCCCAGCATCACGGTCTTTTCCAGTGAGTCAGCTCTTTGCATCATATAAACTTTGCATGTATTAAACCATTCATATACCTTTTATATTTACTTTTTAACATACACAAATAAGTGATTTAACAGTATAGAATATACATATATATACACACACATACCAGCAGAATCAACAATAGGGAGAAAAATTCAGAAGAAAAAATAGTGTTAGATTCCATTAGGAAAAAGTTTACTTAAGCATTGCGCTTGAGCTTGACCTTGATGAATTGAAAGAACATCCTTAAATAGAGAGAAAAGAACTATTTCAGCAATCATATCAGCAAGGGGATTGCCCTACATCTACCAGAATCACATTAACCTGTTAGGCTCACTAGTATACATTTCACATTAGCAGACCTTTATTTTCCTTTGAAGGAAAATATTGTTCTTTCCTCTGGCAGCTGAATTCCCAGAGATTTTATATCTGCATGTCATATAAACTTCAGCTCCAATCTAGAAGATTAAATTCTTCCTGAGATCCAGAATGAGCCGGCTTCTCCCACTTTAACTGGCGTAGCACTATATCACAGTGGTGTTGGCTCCTTCCCCACTCACTGAGTATTGTAAATCCACCGCATGCAGCAAGGTCAGCTGAGTATTAGATGCAGGGACCTGTCAGAGGTGCTGACAGCTCCATCTTTCTGAGGGAAAGGAAATGCTAGGTCCTGAAATTCAGTTCCAAGCCTGACCCCAGGGTCAAAACTGCTTTCATCTTGACAGATGTGATGATTATTATGGACTATATTTATATGATTCTTGTATCTCTTTCCAGACATGAATCCTATGTTTTCCCTTAAGTTATTGGAAGGTACAGGGAAGGGGAGGTATAATTGAAATGGGCAAGTGTGGAAAGAGGAAAATTAGTCCCGAAAGTCATACAGAATTTTGTATACATGTTAAGTAACTAGTAGTTACCTTATACTTCATATTTCTTTAGCATACAGTGGGAGACTTGTTTTAAGAATAACCGTGGCTTATACAAGAACAGCTTTAGGATTATTTTCTCATTCTCTTTGTCCTGGTTAATTTCCATATCAAAAAGTATGCTTTCATTGCTTAAATGTAACAGGTTACATTAAAATCAAAATTGCAAAAATATCTTCTGGGTAAAAATGTGGAAAAGCTATACTGTTAAAAATATCCCTAAAGTTTCCTAGTAATAGCCGAATAAGAAAAAAAGGACAATAACACTTAAGAAAATGGGTATCCAAGGAAAGAGATAGAAGACACTACCACAATTCAAGTTGCTCTTAATACCACCTTTACCAACCGAATCAGGTAGGGCGTGGGGACAGAAGAATGCAATCATAGTAACAGGTGAGTAGACAAAGAGCCTGAGCAGGGAAGCAGAGAAGTATGGAAGAAAAAATACAACCCACAGGAGGGAAACCTCCTAAGTACTACCAGTAGATTTCAGGTAGGACTAGCTCAAGCAGTGCCCTGTGACCAGGGCCCCATGCCTAGAAGGAAACCATGCTTCATTCCATACTCTGTTTCCATAGTCTGGAAATTCTTAACAGTTTTCAAAAGGAGGTTCCACATTTTAATTTTGCACAGTATGCCACTATTTATGTAGTTGGTTCTGACCTCTGAGAAAGAACCTACATCTGTCCTCACAACTGGTTTAGATGCAGATTGGAAGAAAAACTTAGTGAAGCACTAGACACCTTGAACACATATTAGAATCATGGGTGGGTTTTTTAAAATTGCAATGCTCAGGTCATGTTGCAGACCAATTAAATAAGAGTCTTGGTAAAGATGAAGGCAGGAATAGTGGGGGAAGGTGGGAGAAGACCACCAGAATAATCTAAATATCCCCAGATATTACAGCAAACAAGAATGACCACTGAAAGGGAGAAGAATGAGGACACAAACCTGGAACGAGCAAAGGCAGGCGCATCATGACTTCCAAGTGAAGTCCCCAAACTCACCTGTGAATTCATATAAACATGCTGTTATTTTTTTGTGTTTCTTTTTGACCTGGAAATTGTTGCTGGTAGAAGAGGGAAAGAGGCCAACTTGAATGACTGGGTTGCTTTTCTTGGACAGAGCGTTATCTTAAGAGATCTGCTCTGAATTAAAGGAAGGGAACACCATCCCATATCTTATCCGCAGTATGTGGGGAGAACCCCAGGAGAGGATATTTCAATTTTAGGTGAGAGAACAGAATTCGAGTCGTCCAGAATGGGCCCAGCTGATATTTGTTAGTAAACACCCCACTATCAATTGTACCTCATAAGAAAACACAGATTCCAATAAGCCGTGTATTCGACTAATTATGAATGAACTGTAGCAGTAGAAATAATTAAATGAGGGGACATATAGACTGATATTTATAAATTATATATACATAATATATATATATTTATCAATTATAAATGATTTATAACTGATTTTTAAACTATAAATTAAGTTTTAATAATTCCTCATTGATAGTGTGGGGAAGGAAGCAGGCACTCCCTAGTCAAATAGGGTCTAGAAAGCAACGTATGTGCAATATTCTAGGGAGGGCAGGACAACTATGAAAACAGATAAAGTGTGTCAGAAATGATATTCTAACAGCCCGTGAGTCACCAAGAAAACTGGATACTTTTTTTTTTTTTGCCTACCCCATGTCATGTAGGATCTTGGTTCCTGATCAGGGACGGACCTATATTTCCTACAGTGGAAGCTCAGAGTCTTAACCTCTGGTCTGGCAGGAAGTCCTGCAAACTGGATACTTGTATTTGTGGAGAAAAAGTACTTCCATCAGAGAACGTTAGTAGGTGCGATAGAAGCAATATGAACTTAGTACTTTTTCCTTAGATTTTTAGGAAAGATAGCCATTAGGGGCTATCTGAAGGCTATCTTGAGACCAAATGAGCTTACTTAGAGCTCTTAGGGGGTGTGGCTAGATACTCTGAAATTGTATAGTTCTGATCTTATCTTTTTAGATCTCGTAAAATGCTAAAATAAGTCACTCTTTACTTTAAACATAGAACTAGTGCTTAAATTCAAGTGCTAGGAGTTTCATTACATTGCCTAAATCAGTTTTCATATTTCAATTGCTTTGGATCAGTATAATGATTAAAAAATTACTAGTAGAAAAAGTCCATCGAGATTTCTGATTCTTCAAAATATGGTAAGCTAGCATGAATATATATATTTTTTCTCACACTGTCTCCATTATTGACATGATGCAGAAGGCCTAAGGAGGCTGATGGTTTGTTAAACTCATGAAAATGAGAAACACCAAGGGTGACAAATACAAGGTGTTAGATAACAGTGTGTTTGCTAAAACAGCATCCATGAGTAGAACAGGGCAAAGGATATGTGTATGTGTGATTGGGAAAAGGTTTTTAAGTATGTCCTTGTCTTCCTACCCAGAGATCAAATTGCCAACATCAGTGGGATCATTGGAAAAGCAAGAGAGTTCCAGAAAAATATCTACTTCTGCTTTATTGACTACACCAAACCTTTTAACTGTGAGGATGACAACAAACTGTGGAAAATTCTTAAAGAGATGAGAATACCAGACCACCAGACATGCCTCCTGAGAATCTGTATGCAGGTCAAGAAGCAACAGTTAGAACTTGACATGGAACAAGACTGATTCCAAATTGGAAAAGGAATAGATCAAGGCTGTATATTGTCACCTTGCTTATTTAACTTATATGCAGAGTACATCATGAGAAAAGCTGGGCTGGATGAAGAACAAGCTGGAATCAAGATTACCAGGAGAAATATCAATAACCTCAGATATGCTGATGACACCACCCTTATGGCAGAAAGCAAAGAAAAACTAAAGAGCCTCTTGATGAAAGTGAAAGAGGAGAGTGAAAAAGTTGCCTTAAAGCTCAACATTCAGAAAACGAACATCATGGCATCTGTTCCCATCACTTCATGGGAAATAGATGGGGAAACAGTGGAAACAGTGACAGTGACATTTTGGGGGCTCCAAAATCACTGCAGATGGTGGCTGAACCCATGAAATTAAAAGGCACTTGCTCCTTGGAGGAAAAGCTATGACCAACCTAGACGGCATTTTAAAAAGCAGAGACATTACTTTGTCAACGAAGGTCCATCTAGTCAAAGTTATAGTTTTTCCAGTAGTCATGTATGGATGTAAGAGTTGCACCATAAAGAAAGCTGAGTGCCAAAGAATTGATGCTTTTGAACTGTGGTGTTGGAGAAGACTCTTGAGAGTCCCTTGGACTGTAAGGAGATCCACCAGTCCATCCTAAAGTAAATCAGTCCTGAATATTCATTGGAAGGACTGATGCTGAAGCTGAAATTCCAATACTTTGGTCACGTGATGGAAAAATTGACTCATTGGAAAAGAACCTTGATGCTGGGAAAGATTGAAGATGGGAGGAGAACGAACAACAGAGGATGAGATGGTTGGATGGCGTCACCAACTCAGTGGACATGTGTTTGAGTAGACTCCAGGAGTTGGTGATGGACATGGAGGCCTGGGGTGTAGCAGTCCATGGGGTTGCAAAGAGTCAGACATGACTGAGTGACTGAACTGAACTGAGCTGTCTTATCATTGAGTTTTGTGGATTGGTGCCACGGTGCTTTTTTTCTAATGTGGAAAACAACATCATCCAGCCTGTGCTTACTAGGAATAGTGGGGCAACATCAGGATTATTCTGGGACCCCCAACTATGGTGTGCACAGCAGAATGAGGGATAGTGACCACCTCATGGAAAGCTCTCTTTTTCAGGAGGGCTCTCTTCCTTTGGAAACAACCTCATCTTCAAATTACTAGGCCAACCTGTCAGTGTCCCCAGCAACTACTATAACCAAAGGTAATAAAATGAGGAATCTTAAAGTAAATTTATAGGACCAGAAAAATATAGAGAATAATATAAAAAGCATTAATTAAGAAAAATAAGACAATAATAGTATTGACTGAAATGTCAAGTAAAAATATAGATGATGAAAGGATAAGAACCAATGAGCTAAATTATATAATGGATACAGGTGAACAAAAATGCACACACTGAGAGGAAAGGTCAAGGCACTCTATCATTTCAAAGATCAATACATTATGACCAGGTGGGATTATTCCAAGGAAACAAGTGTTATTCAGTCTTAAAAGTGTGGCAGGAAAATTCACCATATTGCATCCAAAGATAAGCCCCATATGATCACCATGATTACATAAAATTACAAACTGCAAAAAGCTGGACACGACTGAGCACATATGCAGTCAGTGTATTGAAAAGTACACCCTGTTTAAGACAGCGATGTAAAAGAAAATACCTTTGGACAACTTAATAAAGATGTACAATCTATATGAAAAAAATTAAAATGCTCTGACAGAACCAAAGGAGACTTTAAAAAATGAAAATTCTTTTGGTATTTTTGGCTATGTAGATTAAATATAAAAAAATATTAATTATCCATAGGCTAATTTATAAATGCAATATTAACCTGATAAATATGCCGAGAGAAAGCTTTTATTTTCCCCCTGAAACTATTCAAGCTATAGGAACTTCAGTTATGAAAGAAAAAGCAACTACTTAAGAGAACACAGGGGAAGCAGTGTCATCAGGGTGATGAACACAGGACAGATTAAAAAGAATCTGATGTTGCATAGGGAGTTACGGGTAACAGAGCATTCTAGAAGGCACAATGAAAGGGGTTTTAGGAATGTAAAGAGGTTGAGACAGAAAAAAAGTGATTACAAGGCAGGATATGGATGTTGACTAGTACACTGTAGAGTGAGATATCTGACTGTAGAAAAGTATTTTGGACTTTTCCCCTGGAGTTGTTTTAGCAGTCTTCCAAAATCGAAAGTCATTGTACAAGTAACAGTGATTGACAGAAAGAGGGTAGAGAGTGAGAAAGTGCCAATAATTTCTCTCAAGCATACATTGCATGCTTCCATTTGGAGCCCTTTATGATCAAGGGCAGTCACGTCAAAGATCCTATGAGTGGCTGCTGGTCAGAATTACTGAGCATTTGGTAATATTACTGTTGAGAATGGAGAAGCTAGAGAAATGAAATATTTTAATTAAGTAAAATAGTATTCCATGAGGTAAAACAGAAATTGGTATTTGTTTTGGCAGTGTTGAACTTGACCTGATCCCTGTGTACCTGGAAAGCAGTGATGATTAAGAATTCCCTACCTGTTTTTGTTCCAGGAAAACACCTTACTTCATGTGACTTAGCTACACCCATTGCGATGATCCCTTTGATTACCATGACAATGCCAGAGACAGATGCTCTAAATCAGGGATCTACAGTCCCTGGACCATGGACGCTGGGACGTTAGGAACCAGGCCACACGCAGGAGATGAGCAGCGGGCAAGTGAGCGAAGTTCGATGTCTATTTATAGCCTGTCCACTGATTCTACATTATGGTGAGTTGTATAATTATTTCATTATATATCATAAGGTAATAATAGAAATAAAGTGCACAATAAACGTAATGCACTTAAATCATACCGAAACCATCCCCTCCTGCAACAAAATTGTCTTCAATGAAATCAGTCCCTGATGCCAAAAAGTTTGGGGACTGATGTGTTAAAATTTTCCTCTAAAGAATCTGAATATTATTTGCTTAAAAAGAAATTAATATCACTGTTCATTTTCACTAACCAGTAAGCCAAATACCTAATAGTATGACTTATGCAACATTTAATTAGGCTTTTCTTCTTTCCTTTGAACTTTAGCTTGCTCTTGAGCTTATGCAAGTACTGTAACAAGAAACTTCTCTTCCTTCATTCTCTCTTCGAAGAGTAGGAATTACAAAGAAAAATACTTGCTGCTCAACTCTCTGATTTTGCCGCTGCCTCATCCCACTCCCTCACACCTAGCTCCTGCTAGTTTTGTTTATTCTTACTTAAAAAAATCTCCCTTTCTATCTGACTTTTAAGATACTTATAAATTTGATGGGAAGAGCATTTTCTCTGTTGTAATAGTTCCCCTTAATGAAGTCTTTGATTACTTATGCTTATACTTGCATGTTTTATCTGACAATGTATATATTTTGCTTTGTTTTGCCCATTAACATCTCTTGTGGTGCTTGCGCACTTAAATTAGAATTTCAAAGAGAGACTAGAGCTATGAGTGCTAGAGATATAAACTTGTGACTCCTTTGCATGAGTGTGGGAGGTGACAGGAGAAAGCTGAAGTCAAGAAATAAAGGAAAATTTTCAGAAGAGCTTGCATATATAAGAGAGAGAGAGAGAGAGAGAGAGTTATGGTTAGAAAGTGTTAATCACTCAGTCATGTCCGGCTCCTTGTGAGCTCACGCACTGTAGCTCTCTAGGATCTTTTGTCGATCAGATTCTCCAGGCAAGAGTAGTGAGTGTGTAGCCATTCCCTTCTCCAGGGGATCTTCTGAACCCAGGAATTGAACCAATGTCTCCTGCATTGCAGGTGGATACTTTACCGTCTGAGCCAACAGGGAAGCCCCTAGAAATTTTAGGCACATGTAAAAATTTTTTTAATTAAGAAAGCAAAAAGAAAGAAAAGCAAAAAGCAAGAAAACTTTGCCTCTTTTTCAGAAATTAAAAGGTTTGGAACCTCCTCCAGATCTGTCAAAAATCATCTCTTCAACTCTAAAAGTAATTTACTTTGTACTTGTGTTATATACAAAGTTTAAAAATGTTATCTTCAAGTTATTATCAGACTAAAAATCTATGAATAAAAAAGTAAAAGGTTTGTCTTCTTTTCAACAAGATTTGATGGATTTTGTAAAAAAAAAAAAAATGATAAAAGCTACAATCAATGGTCCAAAAGTTACAAGACAAAATGTTATTGAAGTTAAGTCATCAGAGAATGTTTTATAAGAAAATTATTCCAAAGACACTTTATTTTTAAATGATAATGTCAGTAAGATAGACAGCATGAAGGAACTATTATCAATGAACTAAAAGAGAAAGAAGCCAAAATATTGACAAAGAAACCAGTGAATAATCTGAAAGAAAGCGTCAAGATGGAACATGGCCCAAATTCAGTTTCATTGCTCAGTCCTGTCTGACCCTTTGCAACTCCATGGACTGCAGCACGCCAAGCTTCCCCGTCCATCCCAACCCTTGGAGCTTGCTCAAACTCATGTTCATTGATTTGGTGATACCATCCAGTCATCTCATCCTCTGTCATCCCTTCTCCTCCTGCCTTCAACCTTTCCCAGCATCAGGGTCTTTTCCAATGAATCAGTTCTTCATATCAGGTGGCCAAAGTATTGGAGTTTCAGTCCTTCCAATGAAGATTTAGGACTGATTTCCCCTAGGATGGATTGGTTGGATCTCCTTGCAGTCCAAGCGACTGTCAAGAGTCTTCTCCAATGCCACAGTTCAAAAGCATCAATTCTTTGGCACTCAGCTTTCTTTATGGTCCAACTCTCACATCCATACATGATTACTAGAAAACCATAGCTTTGGTTAGTTGGACATTTGTGATAAAGTAATGTCTCTGCTTTTTAAAATGCTGTCTAGGTTGGTCATAGCTTTTCCTCCAAGGAGCAAGTATCTTTTAATTTCATGGCTGCAGTCACCATCTGCAGTGATTTTGGTGCCCAAGAAAATAAAGTCTGCCACTGTTTCCATTGTTTCCTCATCTATTTGCCATGAAGTACTGGCACCAGATGCCACGATCTTCATTTTCTGAATATTGAGTTGTAAGCCAACCGTTTCACTCTCCTCTTTCACTTTCATCAAGAGGCTCTTTAGTTCCTCTTCACTTTCTGCCATAAGGGTGGTGTTATCAGCATATCTGAGCTTATTGATATTTCTTTTTTTTATTAATTTAAAACTTTATTCTATTTTACAATACTGCAATGGTTTTGCCATACATTGACATGAATCAGCCACAGGTGTACACGATCTCCCAATGCCGAAGCCCCGTCCCACCTCCCACCCCACACCATCTCCCCGGATCTTCCGGTACACCAGTCCCAAGCATCCTGTATCCTGTATTGAACATAGACTGGCGCTTCATTTCTTATATGATAGTATACATGTTTCAGTGCCATTCTCCCAAATCATCCCACCCTCTCCCTCTCCCTCAGAAGCCAAAAGTTCATTCTATACCTCTGTGTCTCTTGTGTTGTCTCACTTACAGGGTCATCATTACTATCTTTCTAAATTCCATAAAAGACAGTACGGTACTGGCACAAAGACAGAAATATAGATCAATGGAACAAAATAGAAAGCCCGGAGATAAATTCACACACATATGGACACCTTATCTTCGACAAAGGAGGCAAGAACGTACAATGGACTAAAGACAGTCTCTTTAACAGGTGGTGCTGGAAAAACTGGTCAACCACATGTAAAAGATTGAAAGTAGATCACTTTTTAACACCACACACAAAAATAAACTCAAAATGGATTAAAGATCTAAACGTAAGACCAGAAACTATCAAACTCCTCGAGGAGAACATAGGCAAAACACTCTCCGACATACATCACAGCAGGATCCTCTATGATCCACCTCCCAGTATACTGGAAATAAAAGCAAAAATAAACAAATGGGATCTAATTAAAATTAAAAGCTTCTGCACAACGAAGGAAACTATAAGTAAGGTGAAAAGATAGCCTTCTGAATGGGAGAAAATAATAGCAAATGAAGCAGCTGACAAACAACTAATCTCAAAGATATACAAGCAACTTATGCAGCTCAACTCCAGAAAAATAAACGATCCAATCAAAAAATGGGCCAAAGAACTAAATAGACATTTCTCCAAAGATGACATACGGATGGCTACCAAACACATGAAAAGATGCTCAACATCACTCATTATTAGAGGTTATTGATATTTCTCCCAGCAATCTTGATTCCAGCTTGTGCTTCTTCCAGTCCAGCACTTCTCATGATGTACTCTGCATATAAGTTAAATAAGCAAGGTGACAATATACAATCTTAACGTACTCCTTTTCCAATTTAGAACCAGTCTGTTGTTCCATGTCTGATTCTTACCATTGCTTCTTGACTTGCATACAGATTTCTCAGGAGGCAGGTCAAGTGGTCTGGTATTCCCATCTCTTTAAAGTTGACATATTCAATAAAGCAGAAGTAGATGTTTTTTTTTTCTGGAACTCTTGCTTTTTCGATGATCCATTTAATGTTGGCAATTTTAACTCTGGTTCTTCTGCCTTTTCTAATCCAACTTGAACATCTGAAATTTCGTGATTCACATACTGTTGAAGCCTTGCTTAGAGAATTTTGAGAATTACTTTCCTAGTGTTTGAGATGAGTGCGATTGTGTGGTAGTTTGAATATTTTTTGACATGTCCTTTATTTGAGATTGGAATGAAAACTAACTTTTTACAGTCCTGCGGCCACTGCTGAGTTTTGCAGATTTTCTGGCATATTGAGTACAGCACTTTCACAGCATCATCTTTTAGGATTTGAAATAGCTCAACTGGAATTCCACCTCCTCCACTATCTTCATTCATAGTGATGTTTCCTAAGGTCCACTCGACTTTGCACTCCAGGATGTCTGGCTCTAGGTGAGGGATCACATCACATCACACCCACATCATTATCTGGGTCATTAAGATCTTTTTTGTGGTTTTTCTATGTATTCTTACCACCTTTTCTTAATATCTTCTGCTTCTCTCAGGTACATATCATTTCTGTCCTCTATTTCACCCATCTTTGCATGAAATGTTCCCATGGTATTTCTACTTTTCTTGAAGAGATGTCTAGTCTTTCCCATCCTATTGTATTTCTATGTTTCTTTGCTTGATCACTGAGAAATACCAATTATAGGTACCTCTTAAAACTTCATGAGAAGCAAACAAGTGGTAAATAGACTAGCAATTTAAAATTTTTTATTTTGGGGGAATTATATCTCATGATTTATTAGTATACCTTTTTCTCAACATTTTCACCTAAAAAGTTTTTCTATATTTCCTCATAAACTATTATTTAAACATATATATTGACTAAATCTCTTTGGAAATGTTATAGAGATATTTGGTTCTTGTCTTTTCTTTTTTTTAAGTGTGTTCAATTTATGTGTACATAAGCCTTTCAAAAACTGAGCACATACTTAAGGTTTTTAATAATATGTTCCAGAATGTTTCCTCTATGGACCAAGTTTTGCATTATAACTGTACCATGGTTCTCATTTGTGCTTATCATGAAGTGTATTTCACTGGTGCAACTCCATGTTTTGTTTTTTTTTTTTGAAAAATAACTGTCAATATATATTTAAAATATTAATAAAATTCTCAGGAAAATGTAGACATTTACTTATATTGCCATTCATGGTAATGACAAACTAAAATCTGTAAAGGATACATACAGTAAGAGCAGGAAGGAATCTGAATATACCATTAAGATAATCATCAAATCACAAACAAAGAAAAAGGAAAGAGAAGAATGTAACAAGAGAAAGTCGTGAAAACAACTCTGAAATAATTAACAAAATGGCAGTGAGTTCATATATATAAATGATTAAGTATAAATGGACTAAATGCTCCAATAAAAAGACATAAGGATTCAATGGACACAAAAGCAAAAACTATATATATGCTAGTTACAAGAGACTAACTTCAGATCTTTAAACCCACAGTGAAAATGAGGGAATGAAAAAGGGTATTCTATGCAAATGGAAATGGAAACCAAAAGTCAAAGTAGCAATACTTATATGAGCCAAAATAGACTTTAAAACAAAGACTGTAAAACCAATGAGGAATGTAACATAATTATCAAGGGATAATTCCAAGAAGCTATAATAATTGTGTGTATATGTGTATGTATGGATGTGTACTCACCTAAATAAATAAAACAATTATTGTTTTGCCTAGTGGTAAAAAATCTGCCTGCCAATGCAGGAGATGCAGATTCAGTGCTGAAATTGGGAATATCTTCTCAAGTATGAAATGACACCCTATTCCAGAATTCTTGCCTGGAACAGAATATTCCATGAACAGAGGAGCCTGGTGGACTACAGTCCATGGGGCCACAAAGAGTCGGACATGACTGAGCAACTGAGCACTGCAGCAAACATAAAGCAAAAACAGGCAGTATTCTGTGATAATGAGGGGTTTAACACCACATGTACATCCATGGACAGATTATCCAGACAGAAAGCCAACACAGAAACACTGGTGTAAGCGATATATTAGGTCAAATAGATTTGAAAAGAACATTCCATCCAAAAGCAACAGAATTCATATTGAATTGCACTTGAAACATTCTCCAGGCAAGGTTAAATGAGACACTACAAAATAATTCTTGGTCAGTTTGAGAAGATTGAAATAATAACAAGCATCTTTTCAGACTACAATGCTATGACACTAGAAACCAAAAAGAAAAAAAACTTCAAAAGACACAAGTATATGTGGAGGCTAAACAGTATTCTACTAAGCAATGAATGGGTCCATGAAAAAAATCAAAAAGGAAATAAAAATACTTGAAGATAAATGAAAATGAAAACACAGTGGCCCCAAATCTTTGGGAAGCAGCAAAAGTTCTAAAATGAGAATTTATAGTGACATGAGCCTACATCAGAAAACAAGAAAAATCTCAAAAAAAAAACAAAAACAAAAACAAAAAAAAACCCCGCTAACCTTATATCTAAAGGAACTAGAAAAAGAAGCAAAACAACAGAAAAACCAGCAAAAGTTAGTAGGAGGAAGTGAATCATATAATTCAGAGCAAAAGTGAATGAAGACTAAGAATACAATAGAAAAGATCAATGAAGTAAAAGCTGTATTTTTGAAAAAATTAACAATATTAAACTTTTAGACAGACTGATCAAGAAAAATGAGTGAGATGTACAAATAAAAAAAAAAGAATTGAAAAAGAGAGGTTACACCTAACACTACAGAAGTACAAAGGATAACAAGGAATTGCTAAGAACAATTATATGCCAATAAAATGATCAACAGAGAAGAAATGGACACATTCTGAGAACTGCACAATATCACAAGACTGTCAGGAATATGACAAGAACAATTACCACCAATCACACTGAAATTAGTGATAAAAAAAAAAAACCAACTATCAAAAGCTCCAAGACCAGCTAACTTCACAAGTGAATTCTACCAAACATTTATCAAAGAGTTAGTGCCAATACTTCTCTAACTATTCCAAAAACTGTATAGGAACAATGCTTCATAACTCATTCTACAGGGTCAGCATTTCTCCGATACCAAACCAAAGATATAAAAGCTAAAGGAAGTTGCAGGCCAGTATCACTAAGAAACATAAATGTAAAAATCTTCAAGAAAATATTAGCAAGCCAAATTCAAATATACTTAAAAAGGATCATACACCTTGATCAAAGGGATTCATACCAGAAATGCAAGGATAGTTCCATAAGCAAAAATCAATCAATATAATACAAGACATTAACAAGTTGAAGAATAAAGCAAATATAATCATCTCAATAAATATGAAATGTTTTTGACAAAATTCAACATCCATTTGTGATTAAAAAAATAAAGTCAGTGCAAGCAGAATATACCTCAAGATTATATAGAACGTTGCAATAAGCCCAGAGCTATCACCGTACTTAAAACTGAAAAGCTGAAAGCATTTCCTATAAAACCAGGATCTAGACACTGATGCCTATCTTGCCACTTTTCTTCAACAGAGTATTGTAAGTCCTAGCCACAGCAGAAGTAGATGTTCTTCTGGAACTCTCTTGGCTTTTTGATGAAGAAGTTGGCATAAAACTCAACATTTAGAAAACTAAGATCATGGCATCTGGTCCCATCACTTCATAGAAAATAGATGGGGAAACATGGAAACAGTTATTTTCTTGGGCTCTAAAATCACTTCAGATGGCTACTGCAGCCATGAAATTAAAAGACACTTGTTCCTTGGAAGAAAAGCTATGATCAACGTAGACAGCATATTAAAAAGCAGAGACATTACTTTGCCAAGAAAGGTCCCTCTAATCAAAGCCATGGTTTTTCAGTAATAATGTATGGATGTGAGAGTTGGACCATAAAGAAAGCACTCATGAGTGCCGAAGAATTTAAGCTTTTGAACAGAGGTGTTGGAGAAGACTCTTGAGAGTCCCTTGCACTGCAAGGAGATCCAACGAGTCCATCCTAGGGGAAATCAGTCCTGAATATTCATTGGAAGGACTGATGCTGAAGGTAAAACTCCAGTACTTTGGCCACCTGATGTGGAGAACTGACTCACTGGAAAAGACTCTGATGCTGGGAAAGACTGAAGGCAGGAGGAGAATGGGACAACAGAAGATGAGATAGTTGGATGGCATCTCCAACTTGATGGACATGAGTTTGAGCAAGCTCTGAGAGTTGGTGATGGATAGGGAAGCCTGGCGTGCTGCAGTCCATGGGGTTGCAAAAAGTCAGACATGACTGAGTGGCTGAACTGCACTGAATTGAGTCACAGTGGTCAGACAAGAAAAAGAAATAACCCGAATTGGAAAGGAGAAATGTAAGTGTCACTGTTTGCAGGTGATATGATACTATTAAAAAATCCTCTTAAACCCTACAAATGTATAAAAACTCATCAATGACTTCAGTAAAATTACAGAATGCAAAATTAATATATAAAAATCTGTCATGTATTTACTGAATATATATTAAAGCAAAATAGCAGAATGAGAAATTTTAAAAATATCATATATAATTACATCAAAAAATTAAAATACCTTGGAATAAGTTTGATTAAAGTGATAAAAAAAAATCCGTACTTGGAAAATTAAAAGACACTGATGAAAGTACTTGAAGATAACACATACATATGAAACAATATACTGTGCTCATGGATTAGAATAATGAATATTGTTAAAATGAGAATACTATCCAAGGCAATCTAGAGATTCAATGCAGCCCTAATCAAAATAGCAATGATATTTTCCAGAGAACTAAAACAAATAATTTTAAAACTTAAGTGGAAACAAACTATCCCACAGAGCAAAAAATTCTTGAGAAAGAACATCGCTGGAAGAATCAGGCTCCCTGACTTCAGACTGTACTACAAAGCTATAGTAATAAAAAACAGTGTGGTACTAATCAGACATTTAATCAAGAGAACAGAATGGAGAGTCCAGAAATAAATCTATGTACTTATGGTCAATTAATCTACAATGAAAAAGGCAAGAATCCACAATGAAGAAAAGATAGTTTTTTTAACCTGTGCTCAGAAAACTGGAAAACTACATGTAAAAGAATGACATTAGAACATTTTCTCATACTATATACAAAAATAAACTGACAATGAGTTAAAGTTCTAAATATAAGACCAGACACAATAAAACTCCCAGCAGAGAACATAGGCTGAAACTCTTGGACATAAATCATAGCCTTTTTGTTTGGATCTATCTCCTATGGCATAAGAAACAAAAGCAAAAATAAACAAATGTGACCTAATTTAACTTAAAAGCTTTTGCATAGCAAAATAAACCATCAACAAAATGAAAAGGCAGTCTACTGAATGAAAATTAATTGTAAATGACATGACCAATAAGGAGTTAATCTGTCATATTTAAGCAGCTCATACAAGTCAAACATGCAAACACATGACCCAATTAAAAAATGATAGAACATATGAATAGACATTTTCCCAAAGAAGACATACAGATAACCAGCAGGCACTGGAAAGATGCATGATATCAGTAATCAGCACATCAAAATCAGCAAATCAAAACCAAAATGAATTATCTTCTCCCCATTCTCAGAATGACTATCATCAAAAAACAAAAAAACAAATGCTAGGGAGGATATGACAAAAAAGGAACACTTGTATGCTATTGATGGTAATGTAAATTGGTGCAATCACTATAGCAAACCTTATAGTTTCCTCAAAAAAACTAAAAAGGTAAACTACCATGTGATTCACCAATTCCACTTCTGTGTATGTATCTGAATTTTAAAAATTACCTAATTCAAAACATGCATACCCCGATGTTCATAGCACCATTATTTATAATAGCCAAAATATGGAAGCATCTCAAGTGCAGATGAATGTATAAAGAAAATATAGATATAGATATATAATATATGTATATATGTATATTATATATATATATATATATATATATACACACACATACACAGTAGCATAGTACTCAGCCATACAAAAGAATGAAATCTTGCCATTGCAACAATATGGATGGACTGACAGTATTATGCTGGACAAAGCCAGATAGTGCATGATTTTACTGGTATGTGGCATCTAAAACACAAAATAAATGAACAAACATAACTAAACAGAAACAGAGTCATAGATACAGAGAACAAATAGGTGGTTGCCAGACAGGAGGGGTGGTGGGGAGAGAAATAGGCAGATTAAGAAGTACGAAATTTCAGTTAATAGTCATAGGTATGAAATGTACGATATGGGAAATATAGTAAATATAGTTTCTTTGTATGTTCAGAAACTATAACTAGACTTATGGTGATCATTTTGTATAGTTTGAAATATCAGATTAATATGTGGTAACCAGGAGATAACTTAGTATTGTAGGTCAATTATACTTCAGAAGAAAGAAAAAAAAAAATTCAGAGGTGGCGGCGGCTATGGCTGGAAGAGCCGGGCTGGGGCCCATGGTGGAGATAGAGCCTTTTAGCTACCCACGCCACACTGACAGCTCTCCCTATTGTCCGGACTATTTATCTCCTTCCCCGGAGTCCAGTAAGTGGAGGACAATGCCCTGGGGCAATTTCCCTGCAGAGAAGAGGCAGTTGTTTCGACTACTATCTGCACTTAAGAGAACAAAGCTCTGACTCTGTCCTTCACATAAGCATGATGTTCCCCAGCCCTCCGGACACTTATCCAGGCCCTGCATCCACCAGGGTCCTGCCGATCAGCCCTGAAGGTTTTCTGGAGGCGAGATGGGCTCCAAAGTCCCTTCTATTGAGGAGAACTTGCTAAATGGTAAGAACTTGCTGAAACCATGAGATGCTAAGAAGCTGTCCTCATCCTCCTCCCAACTTCAGTCCTGTGAAGCTCCTGGAGTTAACATCTCCCCATCTCCTGACCAGCCTGCTACTGTGCCTGTCCTCCTACCTGTCATGAACATGGGCAGCTCCCTACCTGACCACCCTTCACTTTCCCCACCACTGCCCACCCCATGGACCCAGAGGAGACAGCCTGTCTCAGCCTGAGTAGGGGCAACAGTCCCTCCAGTTTGATCCACACCATGACCCATCTGGGCATCAGTGGGGATCTGGGCTATGACGTGCCAGGACTTCATTCACCTCTCAGCCACCCATCTTTGCAGTCCTCCCTAAGCAATCCCAACCTCTAGACTTCCCTGAGAAGTCCTCAGCCCCAGCTCCAGGGCTTCCGCAGTCAACCCTCATGACTGCTTGCTGCCTCCTTGACCCACCAGGCACTGCCCACCACCTCCCTAGGTCACCCCTCGCTCAGCTCAGTTCCCCGGCCCTCTCCTCCTCCCCTTCCTCCTCTTCTGCTTCATCTCTGGTTCTGCCCTCCCTGCCAACCCCCCACCTCTACCTCTGCTTACTCAGCTTCTGCCCCTAGGGCCTTCCCCCACCACCGCCATGTGCCCCTCAGTCCCCATAGTTTGCGGGCCCAGCCAATGACAGAAGGTCCCAAGAGCAACTGCCCAAACAATTTTTGCCAACAATGCCACCCACTTTGTCTTCCATCACTCAGGGCATCCCCCTGGATATCAGTAAGCTGCCCACCAACCAGTGGCTGCCTCCATATCCACTACAGCCTCCAAGGTTTCATTCTGCCCATCCAGCCACCCACCCCAAAGCCTCTGCAGCAGCCAGGGCTGCCCTCTCATGCCTGCTCAGTGCAGCTCTCAGGGTGTCCACCCCTGGGCAGGCAGCTGCAGTAATGGACACTACCCAGCCAGCCCCAGTGAGCATGGACAACATCTTACCACCGATCGATGAGTGACTTCAGCCTCGGGAACCTGGGGCAGTTCAGCATGGAGAACCCATTGACCAGCTGGTGCCGGATCCCCCTGGCTTTTCCGAAGGGCCTGGATTCTTAGGGGGTGAGAGGACAGTGAGTGGAGCCCAGGACCCTCATGCCCTCAACCACCAGAATGTAACCCACTGTTCTCACTATGGCTCAGGGCCTAACATCATCCTCACAGGAGACGCCTCCCCAGGCTTCAACAAGGAGATTGCAGTAGCCCTGGCCTGAGTGCTGGGCTTCGAGGTGTCAGCAGTGGGGCTGGGGCTGGGGCTGGGGCTGGGGCTGGAGGGGGAGGTGCACATGGAGCCACTGGGCCTGGAGGGGCTCAGTGTGCTGACTAACCCCTTAGCCTTGCTGCCTGACTGTGCCTTGTGCCTTGCTGCCTGACTCAGCTGTGGAGGACTTGTTCCACAGTGACCGGCTGCAGGGAGGCCAGCTCAGCACCATCCCTCTTCTTGGCCCTGTCCCTCATCATTGTCCCTTTCCTCCTTTCCCCCTAGCCAGTAGAGATGTCACTCTCTGCCCCTAGATCCTCTTTCTGACATGAATGAAGGGTCCCAAGAATAAGAAAAGGCAAGGGTTTTTTCCCCAGGTGGCCCCTGAATTCTGCCCAAGGCGAGGGGCTGGGGGAGCTCAAGGGAGGGCCTAAAGCACTTATAACTTTGAACCATCTGTCTGGTGGTCACAGCCTGTTGGAAAGTGGTGGGTAGAAGGGAGCCTTGGAGGCAGGGCTTGTCCCGATGCTTAGGGGTGGGCAGAGTGCCAGCCCCTCCTCACTACTCTTCCCCTTACAATGGAGAAGAGAACCAGAGTAGATATTATTTTTTATTAAATATATGTTAATAGAAAATCCTATTTTAAAAAAAAACTCATGGAAAAAGAGATTAACTTTTAGGTTACCAGAAATTAAGGAAAGAGGGAATTAAGTGAAGATAGTCAAAACATACAAACTTCCATTTATAAGGTAATACCAGGGTTGTAATGTACAACATGATAAATATAATTAACACTGCTTTATGTATGAAAGTTGTTAAAAGAGTAAATCCTAAGAATTCTCATCACAAGAAAAACTTTTTTCTATTTTTTTCTTTACAATTTTGTGTCTATATGTGATAATGGATATTCACCAAACTTATTGTGCTAATCATTTAATGATATATGTAAGTCAAATCATTATGCTGTATACATTAAATTTATACAGTTCTCTTTGTCAATTACGTCTTGATAGAATTGGAAGAATAAAATAGTATCACCTTTGTTAGAAGTTATTCTTAGCAAAACTGAGGTAGTAATTCATGAGTATACAGATAAAAAATATA